>ML794668.1:124457-139031 GCA_009831015.1 Picea engelmannii
GATTTCAAAGTATCTATAAATTTAATGTTTTGAAAAACAAAAAATTATGTAACATCATTTTTTTATTTAGGTGTCGATTTGAAGGTTTTTCTGAGCTACTGTATGAGTTTTGAAGGCCATGTTTGAAAAATGTTGTAATTTTGACTCTGTTTGAAAAAATGGTGCTACCTGGAGCACCACTTTTTGAATTGGGGGTTGATTTTCATGTTTGTTTTGCAAAAATATGGGTTTTTTATGCCAGAGTTCTCATTTTGAGGTCACAGTTCTCATTAAGTTAGTAACTTTGTTATATTTGATCCCATGCTATTCGTTTTGAATTCTTCTATATATCAACAAATTTAAAAATTTATGCTATCAATAAATTCGTTCTTTAATTTGATAATATATATTTGACCTCATGATATTCGTTTTGAATTGTTGTATACATCAACGAATTTAGAAATTGATGCCATTAATAAATTTGTTCTTTATAATGTGGAGGAAAAATGGCCATGGGTCATGTTGTATGAAGAGAAAATAAGGAAATGGAACAGTGACAAGAAATCATTCAGATGGTTGAATGGTAGAAGCGTGCCTTATCCTGATCATTTGAAAGAAAATATGCCAAAAAATGTCCCAACTGTTGGGTGGCATACCAGATACAAGAGAAATATCCGATGTACATTCGTAACCCACATGGAGAAGATATGGATGCACTAAACATAGGGATTGGGTACAACAACTCTGTAATAACCTCTTTGAGTACCATGTTCTATTTATAATATTGCACATTTGAATTGTAACATGTATTATGTTTTTATTAATGCTTTGGTTATTAGACATATGACATCGTCCTTTGTTCAAATTTTTACAAGTGCATTTGTTCCCATCTATGTGGGCATATGGACATCATTTTCGCACTGAGTATGTTGATGATAAACACATCACACAAGATTGTGGAGTGGTGTTTGAGTTTGACCAATCTAGTCATGCTAACCACTGTGATCAAAACCCAATAGAGGGGAAGTTAGGTTACATTGGAAAGATACAAGAGATCATGCAAGTGTACTTCTCATCGTTTCAATGTGTTATTTTTTTTTTGCAAGTGGTGGGATACCCTCGACCATAGAAATGTAAAGGAAGATCATGATAGTGGGCTAATATGTATTAAATCTAAAAAAATGTTTTCCTTATGTTTTCCCAAAACATTGCAGCCAAGTGTTTTTTTATCCAGATGTGTTGAATGGGGATTGTTGGTTAGTATTGAGATATGATTTGAGATCTAAACATCTTTTTTAGAACAATGTTACAATGCCAAGCGAGGAACATAATTAGGACGATGACAACTAAGACTAATTTTCCATAGGAAATTTTCTTTATATTCATAAAAATATAAAAGGTTCTCTTACATCTGGCCTTACAACATAGGTCCTTTGGATCTTGCGCTATTGTGGCAACATGCATAGCTAACACTGAGATCAAACTAGAAAAACTTATAATATAGGCATCAACCCCTACATATCCAGAAGAGGGATAAATTCAAAATAGAAGTATTGTCACTCATACTTTGTGGCATACTATAGCTATTGTGGCCAACAAGCTATTACTAGGCTTCAAAAAAATTACTCCCTCTGATACAATTAAAACATCTTTAAGTAAAGAGTAGGCCCCTCATGACCATCCTCCCACTGGTTGAAAGCTATGCTTTCAGGAAGATTAGTTAGAGCCAATTTAGATAATCTGTCTGCCTCTTGATTTTCTTCTCTGAAATATGAGCAAATGATATATTCCTGAAATAATTGAGAATGTCTTTAATCCTTTCCTTCCATCTTTCTAGGGATACATCCTGAAGAGCTCCTTTCTAATTGAGCCACTCAATAACTATCTTAGAATCCCCTAGCAAATGTAAATCTGGAATTGACAATCTTGTAGCCAAAATTAGAGAGGCCCAAGTACCCATTAGTTCCGCTCTTGTATTTGTTCCTTGATTGCAGTTTAGAGTCCATTTAAATGAAGTGTTAATATTGATATTTATCAAACCTCCTTCCCCACTTTGTTCGCTAAATTGTTGTGTTGTTTCGTCAAACCATCCAATGGATCTGTCTTCTGGAATACACACATGTACAGATCTAGGAAGAGTTTATTTTTCTTTAATTCTGTAGTTTCTCGCTGCACCAATAGCTTGGAATGCTATCTTCTGTATTGAAGGAGAACCTACCTCAAATATTGTCAAGTTTCTTTCAAGCCAAATAAACCAACATATGAAGGCAGGCAGAGTAGGATAATCAAAATTCTGTTTTTCTCAGTTTTCGAAGCATTCATTCACTGAAAGACCGATCCATCCATTCGTGAATTTTAACACAATTTAAACCCTATTCCATACTGAAAGAGTGAAAGGGAAATTCATAAAGAGATGCTTACCAATTTCCCTTTTACCCTTGCATAGGAAGCAAATCCCTGGCCCCACCCAGCCTCTTTTTTGAAGATTTTTCCCGGTTAGATTTTTTTTTTGCTACCAACCATTTAAATAACTTAATTTTTAAAGGATAGTCCCATTTCCACAGTTTTTTCCTCCACCCACCTATTTTAAATTTCCAAAGTTTTGTTGCTACTGCATTATAAACATTTTTGATAGTTAGATGTCTTGAATTATCATCTCCTGTCCATAATAAATCATCCAGACGATCCTGAAGATGAATCCTTGAGCCTATCAAAATATTTTGGTACTTTTCCCATTCAGCTGCTAAGTCTCCCTCGAGCCCCAAAGCTACACTATCTAACCAATTTGAGCAGATTGATCCCTATGTAATATCACAACCCTTTTAGTTAAGTTTATCAATTAAGTCCCTTGATAAAAAAGAGTCCTTCCCCATTCCCAGGATGACATCTTTTCCAATAATGATAGAATGTCCTGAGCCCAGATTCCATGCCAATCAATATTGTAATACCAGAGGTAAGGAATTAATCAAGTTTTTCCAGGTCTGTGATCCATAAGTCGAGACCACTGAGGCTGATCTTAACCATGTAGGAATCGATCCGTGAGGAAAATATTTTTCTTTTATCACCCGGTGCCATATTCCTTTCTTCATCAATACTCTCCATAGAGTATTAGTTGAACTAAGACTGATTTGTAAATGCTTTGTTTCAACATTTATATCGTGGATGTGTCATTTTATTATCTGTATCTATAATGACCAATTATGTATTTTTTTCTTCATTTTATAATTATATTGGATACAAAAAGTTAACAACCATTTACAACAACCATATTGAAAATACATTAAATAATACAAGCATAAGATGTGGCTTTGAAATATTTTTATTGTTATATTTATTGTTTATTATAGCAAATTTGTGTTGTATTGCATTAACATATGTTTATGTAACCTTTGAATTACTAAGCATTAATTGAGATATCACAAAGTTGGTGACATACAATAGTAAATATTTATTTTAAATTATATTTTATTTAACAAAAAAATGAAGATATTAAAAAATCAAACCTCAAATTTTTTATTGTTTGAAAAAATCAAAATTCAAATAAATATATACTTTCATGGAACTTCTAAGGACAATTCCAACAAAATAACTTTGTGCAACATCTATATTGAGCTTTGGAATCACACTCGTTGTGTTGGCATGACCAACTTTGATGATATTCCCAACTTTAACTAGTGCAAGTATCATGGCCTTCACCTATTACATTCCATCCTTTTGTTTTATAATCATATAAATTTATATCAATCATTCTTTTTACATTCTCCTTGAAATAATTATCAATATAGGAAGGACATGGAAATTCTAAAATAATGTTTTTATAGAGCCTAGCCAGGATTAAGGAAATTTTTAATGATCTATACTTATCTAAATGTATATAAACCTTTCTCAATTTTACTAATTCTTAAAATACAAATTATAAAATGTTTGGTGATATTATTTTTTAATAGAAGATTCATAAAATTAGTATTAAAGTAAAAAATTGTGAAACCATTTCATCAAAACAAAAGTGTATAGATCATTAGATCATTAAAATGTATTATTATTCTTTATTTAGTATTTTAAATTTAATTGAATAAATTGAATATATTATAATAGTTGGATAATATAAATTAATAAAATATTTGGAAAATTTAAATATTAATAAAATATAATAATTTTGATTTTAGCAAACAATTATATTATAACTTTGTCTTGTAATATTTGAATAATAAAAATTAAAAAAATAACATTATTATTACATCATCATTATTATTATTAGTGAATAGTTATAGTATAATGTTATTATTATAATATATGAAAAATACATAAATATTCAAATCACGATCATTCCACTAATCATATTTAAGTATTTTTGTTTCTAAACATGTTGTTGGACAACAAACAATTCACCTTGAAGAAGAGTTAAACATTATATGACATTAATGGTTATAACATTTTGCAATCACAATCTAAATTAAATGATTTCATAAAAGTAAAGTTAAATATTATATGGAAACTGTAAATATAAATGAGTGATACATCTCAAATTTAACTTAAAACAGAGAAATCATTAGCAATGTTAATCGTTATCACACTCATAATACATTTTATAAATCAAACAACAACAACCACAACATTATATGGAAAAAATAATATACATGAGTGATATACATACGAGTATACATGTCAAACATACACCTCAACAAAATCTGCAATAAACATGTCATATATGCATCTCAAGTCAAATATACAAGAATGAATATACATGTCAATCATTGCCACTACTATCTAGTTCCACCACTTGAGCCAGATGTATCAGTGTATCTGACACCAAAGGTAGAGGGTTTATCAATAACAATGTCAGAAAAAATGTCGACATAAGTGAACTATCAAATGTCTCTATATCAATATCATCAACATGTGCAGTGGTACCTGATGTGAACATAGTGTCCAAAAGATCAAAAGCTTGTGACACATGTAGAGGAGGAGGATTAGTGGATGATGACACATGTGGAGGAGAAGGACAAGGATTGGACGTGGATGGTGTTATAGTCCAAAACTTCCCTACCTATGCATACATGGCATTGGCTTTTCCATTTACACAATTTTCCAAATCACTGTTGAGGATCCTTCTTAAAAAAACATTTTTTGGAACATGTACGCTCTTTGTTGAATTACTGTCGGCGTACACATGCTAGCTGCATACTAGAAAACCCGCGTACATGCACGAGTTGCATGCTAGAAAACCCACGTTTACCTCCAAAAGTTGCAAAAAATATATAATTGCAAGAAATTCAGCGGAGTTTACGTGCTATCAAGGGTTTCCCAACCATTTTACCCATTGTAGCCCATCCCTAAACCGAATAACCATATTTTTTTCATATAAAAAGAGGTATTGGGGTCTCATTTACAACATCAAGCAAGAGAAAAAAGAAACTCTGCTAAAACCCCTTCCCCTTCTAGCCCAAGTTTTGCAGCCCTTTATGAGATTTGGCCTCAACATTCCCCCTCCAGCCCTTTCTCCTTATACAACCCTTTCCCTTTTCCCAAAGAGATCAGCTGGTTGAGAGAGGCAGCACGGGAATGATGCACTTAGAGTAGCAATAAGAGGATCCTGGACCTGGTTCACAGAGCGTTTGCCGATAAGAAGGTTGTAATCTTTCTAATCTTCATCTTGAATAAAAGAGTTTTTTCCTGTTCCAATACATTGTGTCTTTATATCTTTATTGATTAATGCATCTATGCTCATATCTGAATATTGAAAATAACAAGTAGAGATTATATATTTGTAGCATTGTTTGCCTAAGTGTTCTTGTGGGTCTGCTTTGGGAGGAGACCCGCAGCCTAGGAA
The DNA here is from genome assembly GCA_009831015.1 of Picea engelmannii. NCBI lineage: Eukaryota > Viridiplantae > Streptophyta > Pinopsida > Pinales > Pinaceae > Picea > Picea engelmannii. Next base: position 130,267 of record ML794668.1, read on the forward strand.
GCTAAAAAGGTGAAGGAAGTCTACATCGGACATTAGGACCAAAGGTACACCTACTAATATTCCTTCTTCTCTTTTTTCTTTCAGTTTAGATAGTTTTGGGGTAGTTTAGGAATATGACTTTCTTTTAAGGGAAGTCAATTCTCTTCCTGTACCTTGACCCAGTATAGTAATAGGGGGATTTTACTCGCTATCAGAATTGGCGACTCCACTTGGGAATCTCTTGAGGGTCTTAGTGGGAGATTTTGGTTTAAATTGGTTTTTTCAATTTCTTTTTGATTTTTTCAAGTTTACTGAGTCAGTTTAGGGTCTTTGGTCACCTCCTAGGTGCCTACCAATCTTCCTTGCCCATTTAGTACGCCAAGACCTTTTTATTTTTGAAAAATATCAGAGGTGTACGCACCCTGCTTTGGCACAGCCCGCGTACATATGCAGTTTGTACAATATACAACCTGTGTACATACACAGGTTGCTGGTGCAACAACCCGCATCTCTATGTCTTGAAAGGTTTTTAAAAATAAGAAGAGTTTTTCTCTTTCCTGACAGAACCTTTGGGATTCTCAGACCTTTATTGGACTTTACAGGGTCTTTGTTAGTGGTCTTTGGTTGGGTTAAATATTCGGTTTTAACTTGTTTCTTGATCTTTTTTTTTTCTTTAGAGGTTTAGAGTTGGCGTATAAGCATTAGATCCTCCTCTAGATTCGTTTGAGTCCCTACATTTATCAATGTTCTAGGGTCTCTATGAGTCCTGGGTTTTATCTTCTCTTTATCTAGTTTATGCTTTGAAAAACGAAAAGAATATTTTACTTCTATTTTTCTTGTTTAAGTATTTAAAAATAAATAAAAAATGATTGTGTTCATGCATTTAGTTTGGTTATAGTAGCACAGGTTTCCTTTTTACAAAAAGAAAAGAGTTTATGTTTCAAAGTTCCTTCATATTTTCCTGAAAGTATAAGTAGCTTTGCATTGTGAAACGAAAATCTCTTTCAAGAAATTTTGAGTTATAGGATCTTGGAATATTTTTTTGAAAAGTTGATATTCACAAATATTTACAAGCCTTTGCTTTAAATTTGAAGTATATAGTCTGTTTTTTCATAAAATGCTCTAAATTTTTCTTCTCTTTCGTCTCTTCCAAACACCACAAGTTGCACATTCATATCCTTTGAGTAAATAAAGCCCATAAAATCAACGCTTAACTTAAAATCTATTAGAATTTTTGTTTGTAGGGTTCACCAACTAGTCTAGGCTCTAGGGCCTTGAAATAGATGTGAAGAGGAAACTCTTCAAGGCCGTCTAAATCAAACATTGGAGTTTCTAAATTCCAATGTCGTAAGAGTTAGTCGGGACCCCCCTTTAACACAGGGGATAAACACGAGGTCGCGTAAGGAAAGGTAGAGGAGATAACCCCTCCAAAGTCGAACCAAGCGTAGTGGGGATTGTATATTGAGGGTATTTCTTTGGAATCACACTGATCGCATTTGACTATGGAGCCTTGTGGACCTCGAATCCATTCTATATCCTCAGTTGTCTTCTGGACCAATTTCCTTTGATACCCTTGAAGGGATTCAGACTTTGTTATCCTGCTCATTAAGATCAGCCCGACAGTCGAATGTACCCACCTGGTGACTAACTGCGAGTTGGAAACCTAGTTGTCAATTTTTACGGACTTACACATTTGAATGTGGGGGTATATCACGATACCTAGGGAAGATGTTGGATCGAGCTCTGCAGAGTATACTTGGAGGGTGTTTCTGTGTTCGAGTTACACTTGCACCGATAAGTTTCTCTAGTGTCAATTGGCGTAACTATTCCTCCTACTAGTTAGTTGTATGATTGATTTTCCTTTAGGAACTTTTAGTGTGTGCTCTGTGATTTTATGCTAGCTAAACCTTACAGTGTCGTTTGATCATTTCACAAAGTGGAAGATAAACAACTCCGTCGTTTGCATAGGCTTCAGGGCATGTCTTCGGTTACTTTGGAGCCACCCCCACCACTGTTGAGGTGCATGCGATATCAAGAAGGATCATTCGAAGCTACCAGGCCATAAGAAACTGTACCTGAGCCAACTCTGAGAGAACACTTTCTCGTACCAGAGGAATCCATTGTTTCTGACCTCGAGACCGAAGGTTTCAGGCCAACAAATCCTATGATCGACGACTTATCGATGCCACTTCTAATTCATATTGTCCATCCTAAGGTGACTTCTTCTGAACGTCAGTTTGTTCAACGAGTGATGATGTAAGTGACTAACACTACTTCGTCAGGGATTCCTCATACTCCCATCATGACTGTAGTAGGAGGGGGTGTTGTACCTTCTCCCCCACCTCTGCCTGTCAAGACCAAGGCTATCCCTACGCCCACTACTTCGGGCAGTGGTTCGATTCCTTCAACTACGTCAACCATTGTTCCCTTCATTCATAACGCATTGGGGACTCCCTTTTCATATGGGATACCTGGTTTTGACTCTAACTCGATTCTCACATACTCTACTCTACATACCATTAATATGGGAGTATGGAGCTCTAATGCTCCCTTGCAAGGATCCGCAACGAGCACCACTGCCCCATTCAATGCTATTCCTTATGGTGGGGGCCACATCCCTCCTCCGTCACCTTCGCTCAGTGGCAAGTTTCAACAACCAATCGAGCCTAAAACCAACTATAGTTTGTTTAGTGGAGGGAGCCATAGACCTTCATCCTACATGACTTTAGTGGGATCAATGCCATTTTATTTTTTTGGTGCGTTTGGAAATAACGCTTTTACTTCATTTTCTTTCTCAACTGGGGGAAACCTTGTCTTTGGTCAATAGAACCTTGTGCAAGGTTTCATTCCTTCACAGGGAGTAATGACAGGAGTTTACTCCTCACAAGGTCTTGGGAATTCTTGGTAGGGCTTGTTTCCCTCGCAAGGGATGCCAATCGAGGGAAACCCCTTCCACACTATGTGGAACCCTTAGTAAGGTTCAATATCTATGCCAGAAGGGTCGGTTGGGGCCATCGCCAACCAAGGTTTGTGGAACACTGTACATGGAGCAATCCCTACTCAATCCATGTTATCTAACTTTGGGAATCAATCGATGATACAACATCAGATGCAAGTCCCTTTTGCTGGACATGGTCATCATGGAATCTACCAAAACCATGACCAGAAGTCAAACTTTTCCTGGCAACCTAGTGCTAGCCAAAATCCAGGCTCCTCTTTTCATGTAAATACTCTGTAACCGAGACTACCTTTTTTGGAAACTCTTCATTTTCCAGAATTGTTGAGATTTTTAAATGACCTGATTTGTCACGATCCACGTTGGCCTCCCATGCCAACTAAGTTTCCTTTCGACATCCCTAAGTTTGAAGGCAATCCTAGCAAAAATACAGGTGATCACGTGACAACTTTTCACTTGTGGTGCTTGTTATAACCCTATGTTTCATAGGATCAACTGGTGACTGGAAATTTTTTACTCTTGTTGTATTTTTGGTTGTAAATAATATTTCATTCTGCAAATAATTTACAAAAGAAAAGAAAAGAAAAAGAAAAGAAAAGAAAGAAAGAATAAAAGAGGGTGTGAAAAGAAAAATGATGAACCCCATGCAATAAGAATGTCTTGATCCATACAGTCTAACCATGGTCAAGTATTTTGAATTTATGTTGTTAGGATTAGTGAATAAATCTTGGCTAAACTGTTTAATCTTAGCCAAGTTAGTTAGATTAGCTAGTGAATAAATTTGATCAAACTGTTTAAACTTGATCAAATAGCCCCAGGGTAGAGTAATTTTTAGCCCAATAGCCTAATCTGGGTTAAATGTGTCAGGTAAATAGATTAGGACATAGGTTAGTTTGGATTTTCTTTCAATAAAACAAGCATAAGGTTGGTTGAGATTCTTTGTTTTGATGTTAGAAGGTTGTGTTCTAACCCCTTGGGGGAAAAATGAAAAGAAGCAGTGCAAAAGACCCACAAAATAGCGATATCCTAAGTTTTTGCAATGAAATGTGATTCACGCTCTGTGATTAAATGGTGCGCCTAGATCAACGACTGAGAAAACAATGCTCAGATCTATGACCGACAGGTAATATCGGACCCCCCCCGACCGTTCTACCTTTAACGGAGGGGGGGGGGGNNNCGGCGGGCCCCATCCTAACGTGGCACGTTTGTGTTAACTCAAACCCCCCCTGCTCCAAACCGATTACCGCTTACCCCCCCCTCCAAGTAAACCACCATACCAGTTTCCCATACCACCACCACCTCATGACATCACACTCCACTACCATCGCTTATAAGTCATGTGTTGTTATTCTACCATCGTATCTTTTCCTCCCAATCACATGTAACGCGTCACATCCCATTTACTTTCCCTCCACTCTTTCTCCTCCACGTCATACTCACGAACCCATCATCTATCTGTTACACTCCACCTCATCCCCGAGATATCCGTTGGACAATAAATGCAGCCAAACATATCCGTTAAACCTGTTGACTTGTCCCCCACGCCCCAACAGATACCCGTTCGTCAAGATAATCCCGTTTTTCACCATTTTTTCACCATTCACGATCCAAACGCCACTGAAATCATCATCCTCCTCACCTTTTCTCCTTCAACTATCATTAATCTTTGGACATTACAGTCATCGTCATTCTCTTTCAGATTTTTACAGGTACCAGTCGAAGGGATGGGGCCAAAGTCCAAACACTCAGAGATCAATGAAAATCCAGTCCTCCCACCTCCCACTGACCTCGATCGGATCCCTCTGGATGACAAAGATTACCTGATCTCATAACCCAAATGTGAATTCGATTTTGTTGATTTTCACTCATGGTTCAGAGACACCTTCCTAGACCAGAGTGACGAGATTGGACTCTGGGAGTCCAATCTCCTACTGTATATTTTCCCCCAAATTCACCATTTTCCCGAGTTTGCCCTCAAGTGCTAGGCACACTATCTTCCCAGTCACAGAGCTATCGTCTCATCATTTGAAGATACCCTATTTACCATTACACCCAAAGCCATTGACCAAATGATGCAAATTCCCATATCTGAATCCTTTTCCTCTTTCACCATTGAAATTTTAATCAAAATGTACCAAAAGTTATCGTTTCCCCAAAGAGCACAAATTTTCGAGTTGTTCCTCCCTGAGAGTACCCAATTCCCCAAGAAAAATCCCCCTTACCATTCCTCCATGTTTTCAGCAAAAGGCAACCAAATAATTTCCTCTCTGTTTGTCTGCTCGGGTATTATTCACACGAGTGGGTGGACGAACCCATCCTGGTTTTCATGTCCATTTTCTCCACCTAAGAGAAAGCTACCACCTAGTTCAACTTCAACCAATTTTTGGCCAATAACATTCACGAGCAACTTTTCAAATTTCCCACCGAAGGAATGTTCCAGTATTCATCAATACTGGCCTACATGTTCTTGTTTTTCCAGTCAAAGAAGTTTTCTTTTCTCCTACAGAAGCTTGACACAGAAGGAAGTCGACAACCGGTTACATCCTGGACATCGTTGGTAAGGAGGAACTCGTCTGAGTTCAGTTTTAAACATTTCTTCGACCAATTTTACCATCCAATGGTAAGCATGTTAAGCGAACAGGAAGAGCCCAGAATAAACAAAGAGATTCAGAGGATCTTGCACCTATCAGACCTTGCTAAAACAGGGGATTGGTATTTATACCAGGACCACACAGATATCAGAGTCTATGGGTGTGAGCTGGCCCCCTACAAGCTGCCAAAGTTCTTTCCTGTCAAAATATTTTCCCTGGAATACATCAGACAAATGATCAACTCTGATGACATTCATTTTGTGGCCTTTAAAAAGAAACAACAACTCAGGATTAAAGGTCAAATAGGCTCTTTCATATGCAATAGAAGAGTGGCAAGAGAAGAAGCAAACAAGTTGTTACTAGATATGAAGTTCAAGCAAAGTTTCCCATGGCATTACGATCCCTGTTGTATCATTGCAGAAACCAGACTAAGGAATACAATCTCTCCATATGCTCATGTTCCCAAACCAGAGATCGAGAAGTTCATGAACCACGCAGAGTGGGAGGAGAACACTCTGATAGATACTGAACAATATCCCCCTTCGACCAATATTGCATAGACTGATACCCCTCAGGCACCAGCAGAGAAAATACCTAGGAAAGATGTATCTCCCTCGGTCACTGAAGTCTCAACATATGATTTCTAGGTTTATAGAAAAAGGCCCAAGACCAGTCATACACCTCACAGGTTTGGTGGAGAAGAGACTCAGTATACTACAATCATGGAAGGGGAACATTCTCCATTTTCCTCAGGAAGCCAGCCGACGATGTCCACCTACTCGTCGAAGAAGCAGGGTGATACAACATTAACGACCAGGGCTACACAGGAGCCTGCAAAGATGAACTTTTTGAAAAATATAACCTGATTAAGAATAAAAATGAGATGTTGACGAATAGTACCTATGATCAATTGAAACAAACATCCACAACTCAGCATAGACTACTATCCACCTTTGATACAGAAAAGGGGAGAATGCACATGGCCTACTTGTAGGCACAGGTACCTAAGCCCCAAAAAATTATGATTATAAAAGGGAAACATTTGAGTTCGATGTTGCAGACGTACATCCGGATGATCAGATGGATTTACACAAACAGACTGGAGAAATGATTTTCTCCACCTTGGAAAACACCTCCACGACCGCAACAAAGCTACAGGTTTCGTTGAACAATGTCTAGACTCAACTGAAGCAGGAGAAGGTGTCATCTTTTGCAAAGGATAACAAAGTTAAGTCCCTGGAAGAACTGGTGCTCAAAATTGGGTGTGATTAAGTCGCTAGAAGAGTTGATCAAAAAGAATAATGCTAACATAGATTCTTTGAGGAAAGAATTGAAAATATCTGCTACTGAATATCCGCAGGCTAAAGAGATGGCCGAGACTGAAGGCTAGAAATAGGAGATGTTGAAGTTGATCATGGAGTAGAATGCTCAAATTAAAGAAATGGAAGCCGAGTTGGACAAGCTGGTCAAGGAGAAGGAGAAAAATGTTCCAATGGCAGTCATACCATTGAATGCAATCCCGATCACAGGAGTTAATACAACAACGACTACCATAGGGGAAATTCCAGCAACAACATCAGTGACAGCTCTAGATGCAACAGACCAATTGGAAAAAGCAATGGAAGATATGACTCTGCAAGGGGCATAAATAAAAAAACTTCAAGAAGAGATTCAAAATCTCCAAAAGATGAATTCCACATTCCAGGCCAGCTACAACACTGAGAGGCATAAGCCAGAAAAACTCAAATAAAAACTGCAATAGCTGTAGAAAGAAACAATCATGGCTAAGACTTTGTCAGAGGATAAAGAAAACATTTGGATGGAAATCTGTCAATCAGTGACATAGATTTGGCCCTTGATACAAATCATGTTTGAACAACATGATCTAGTGTAGAGAGCCAAACAGGCCATCAACAGGGTAAAGGGAGAAATGCCTACAGAGGCCAACGAGATAATCAAATTCTTAAATTCAAAATCAAAAGAAGAGATGGAAGACCTGTGAATTCAGGACAAGACTGAAACAATTCTTGAAGTTAAGAGAGTCTTGACCAAGAGGGGACTAATGCTGCAACTCGAGGAGAGAGTTCAGGCAATGGATGTCGTGGTACAAAGGATTTTTTAGTAAGACTGAATCTTTGCAGAAGAAAGGTCTCCCAAGATTATTTGTGATCAATAATAGGTTGATTATTGTCTCATATTATAAACATAAGATTCTCACAGTGGCGAAGGATGGGTCCAAGTTCAAAGGCATAAAAGACATCATCACAGGAAAAACATTCTTGGTAACTCTGAGATTAGACCTGAGTATTCAACAAGAGATAAAGTATATCTTCATTGTTGGATTACTGAGAGGGGGGGTGAATCAGTAATAGCGTAATTATAATCCTTTTTTTTCAAATGTTATATCAATGTATAATTATTATCCAATAATGAGCAGTAAGAAATAAACAATCACACACATACATAGTACACCAGTGTTTTACGTGGAAACCCAAATCGGGAGAAAATCAGGGAATGTTTTTTCTTATATGTCTTGAAGAATTACATTCATTGGAAGCACCAAATTCCTTTGTTTTCCAGTTGCAACTGGAAGGAGGCTCCAACCCCCTAGTTTCTAAGGCTACAACCTGAGGGAAGCTCCAACTCCCCAATTCTCTGGCTACAACCAGAAGGAGGCTACAACCTCCAATGTTCTCCGGCTACAACCGGAAGGTGGCCACAACCATCTGTCCTTGCCCCATCCTGCCACCCTAAAGTAGAGGTAGAATGATGGAACCACTGTCACACTATCACTGTGAGATATACCACTGTAAACCTGTACCAATAAATCTGAACCATGCATCAACCTGTACCATAAACAAGTGCATCCAATCATGTACCAAGTATGTACCAATCATGTGTCAACTACTCATCAACTATGACTCATCAATATGTACTAACATCATCAACTATACACATCATGTATGTGCACCAACTCATCAACTACTTGTCTCAACCATGTACTCAACATGTACCACAACCAAAAGACCTCATCAATTTCATCATCCAAATATGATTTGTAGCTCTGTAATATACCTGGTGTATATGATCAAATTTTTGCAAACCTTCCTTAACTTTAAAAACAAGAGACTAGCATTTTCATCAAACTTTTCTTTAGTCTCACATGCCTAGTTTTGGATTAGTCAACAACCCTAACTTGAAGTAATCATAACATTGAACCTGTAATGTATAAAGATATG
>ML794668.1:207436-305841 GCA_009831015.1 Picea engelmannii
TATAAAACATAGAACCCCCCTGGCGGCGAACTTGAGAGGGCTTGTCGTGGCTCCACCCAAATGGTGGGATAACCATGTGTCGCTTCCAATTTTTATTTTGTAGTGGGCATTTAGTGGAGGAGGCAAGTGCATGACGCATTTAAAACTTGATGCTATGGGCGAAGGTGGCAGTGGTGTAGCAACGACGAATGGTGGAATTTGTATGCAAAGGGAGGAGGGGTTGTTGCTAGGAGTAGTGGCCAAGCAGTCTTTTTTGCATGTGGAATTGGTGAAGGGGATACATCCCATAATCCATTTTTGTGTGTGGGTTTTTTTTTAATGATGGAAAGAGAGGGGGATTTTGCGGGTTCGACCCCTTCCCCCTCTACTTTGGTATCTTCTTTATATATAAAAAATTGGAAATGTAGTGGGAGGTCATGGGTTCAAACCCCCTCACCTCCTAACTCTACACTTACACACAAAACAAAAAAAAACCTTGGCAAACTGAAATTTTAAGAGGGACATGGGGCTTAGGCCTGGTGCCCAAGAGGGGTTCAAATCCCCTCCCTCTTGCAATTTTTTCCAAGGAAATTACCCAAGTACAACTATTGAACCAACAATACAACTCAACCAAGCACTAAAGTTCAATCACAACAACGAAAAATTATCCTAAATAGCCTCATTCAAATTTTGAACCAGTGCTTCAAACTAAGACTCAGATAAAAAATTTCAAAGAAATAAACACTGAAAGAAATTCCCACAATCAACTCTTATTTAGATTTTGAACCAATGAGAGCATAAGTTCCAACAATTAAATCATCCATAAACCATGGGAAAAAAATAGCTATCAACTTGATCAACAATGGAATTTTGGAGTGGAAGGCTTGTTGTATGGATTGTAACCCTTGGCTTGTCTATAAACGAAAGATCCATTTCCTCGTTGCATTGTTTAGCAAATGAAGTTTAGAGAAGAGGAAGAGAGTTCTTTTGTATTTTTCAATTTTTTTTAATTTTTCCCTTTTTCCCAATTCGCATGGGAACGCTACATGGCATGCTCTCCTTTTTCCCCTTTTCCTTATTTTATTTTTTTTATTTTTAATTTTTCTTGAAGTACGTGTAAAGTCAACTAAGTTGAATTTGAATTTTCCCAAGGGACTTTGACTGAAGGATACCACTAGAAAAGTCAAATGAGGAGAAGTTGGAATGCGGCGTGGGGAACAACTTTGGAAAGGACTTGACAAGACAATCGAGACCATTCAATTGGAAAACTACTCTCGTGCCACCTACCCCCTTGATTTTTTCTAGGAAGATCTTCCCCCTGAATCCTAATATGTTGGTGGGGTCCACAAAGTACTTAAACTTGTGAAGGCTGCCTCATTGTCATACGATATCCAATTGGAGCAAATGAAGTAACAATGGAAAGTTCTAGATAATTTCTTCGATGACATAGGCATGCAAATGGAGATGAGGTTGTTAAGTGATATTTTGACTAACTTGAACCTCTACCATGCAAGTTGGCTAGACCATTCTCTCTCAAACAATTCAGACAATTGTGACAACTCTAATCATCCAATGTTGAAATGAGGAAAATGATGCATTGTTGAAAGGTATTGAAGTCAAATACAACATGGAATATCTTATTTTTTTATTCCAAGCCTATCAACAACATTTTTTAAACCTTGAACGACTATCACCAAACTAGTCCCTTAACCTAATCCTGAAATTATGAAGGCTTGTTCTCAACAATAGTGGGTTGAAACCTAGAATTTGATATACCATTTTAGAGGTTTCCACTTCCCTACATCACCTCTAGGTCTGATTTTCCTTTTGAGTCATATTTCAAAATAGAAACTGATGAGGAAGTTATAACTATGAAATTTGTCCATTTAAGAGGCATACAACTTGTACCCTTTGTAGACTATGGTAATATAAATTTGGAATCAAGAAAATGATAGCTCATTAGAAATATTATCCTAAGAATACAAGTTAAAACCACTAGATTTTCTATAAAATGAATAGAAATCACTTTATTTTCTCTGAAATATCATGTTCATATGGGACTCGTCGAGTGACTAGCAAAAGGGGCCAACGTTGAAAATTTCACATACTAAGTCCTCACCTCATGAGATATGACATGAGAAGGATTAACATAGGGAATTATGATATGGGAGGGTTTTGGAACTCCATAATAATAATGAGATTCCCTCCTCTAGGGTAAAAATAATATGGTCCTGAAACAAGTTGAACACGAATAGATTGAGCCTGCTTAAGTGTCAACAACATAATGTTGGACACGATGGTATTGATGACTACCATGAATATGTACAATAGGTGATATTAGGCTAGGGAACACTGTAAATCCGAAATCCATTTATCCCTACTAACCCTCTGATTGATAAATGAGGCATTGACCAAATTGAAATTTAAACCATGTAACTAACTTGAACTAAGAATTGATGAATAATACTCATTTAGTGTCTGATAAGTCACTATGTTCCCGAATGAACCTCTAAAAGTAACCTATGTATACTCTTTAATGGGATAAGAGCCATAATGACTATGACTCCTACCACTTTCTTTGACCAAAATTGGATCTTGGTTGTAACGCCCCATTTCACTTGACTATTTTTAGACAACAAACTTATTCTTTGAGGGTGTTTTCTCTCAAATGACCCGGTTAATTAATACATGATGAATGCTAGACTTGTTATGAAATTATTAAAATGTCAAATGTGAAATTGATAAAGTATGCATTATATCTTGATGAATAAAATTTATGGATGATCATGATTGTACATATATCACTGATGAGTTCCTGAGTGTATAGGAAGCTCAATGACCGGTAGATGCGGGTATCGTCAACAAGACACTGAGACTCTAGACTAAGTCAAGGAGTAAATGAATTGATGAAATTTTGAATAAATGACTTATGTTGATTATGGAAATTACTGATTAAAACTTGCTTAGTGGATGCAAACACAAAAATCATGCTTGCCGATCCAACTCACAAAAGGAGTAGCGGGGCTATACAAAACCAAACTAGCATAAAGGGAGGGGTGGGATAACGTCCCTGATTCCACTCACTAGCACTCCTGTCGTGGTCAGAGTTGAAGAGTGATGGACACTCTTGCTCAAAGGGTTGCACAATGTTGTGAGGGTAGACTAGGTCTCAGTCACTCGCAAGGTATACTAAGGAGTACACAATAAGACAGAGGCATTATTCGTCAGCATCCAGTAGTCTCATAATAGGGACAAGTACGTGAGTAATAAGATCTCCACCAATTGTGCCATATTCCCAATGTTCAAGGTCAAAAGCGCTTGAAGGGAATGACGCATGGAACCCTTGGAGTACATCAGTACATCCTGAAGAGGGCATGGAGTTCGTGGCAGCCTTATCCTTTATTTCAAATTAAACTTCTAGTATAAAGTGAAACATGTAAGTTAACCTAAGGGTAAGGTGATAAAGTAAGTGGGTAGAGTCCTGCTAGAAAACTTGAAAATCAAATTTTATTGGAAGGGTTAGATGTTTAGGGAACAATTAATTTATCCTAAGAATTTATGGGTTAAGCAAATATAGAATTCACGCAAAATATAAATTATTAAAGAAAAACAAACAACTTGGAAGGAAACTAAAAGATATGCATGATATTAATAAGTGAATAAATAAATAGCAATTATTAAATTCATGAGAAAATATTGTATAAGGGAAATATCCACGGGAAAGTCTAAAAGAAAAGAAAAACATCCAAGGGAAAATCTAAAAGACAAGAAAAGCATGAAAACATTTAAGGGAAAATCTAAAAGGCAAGAAAAACTGGGAAACATCTAGGAGAAAATATATGAGACAAGAAAAAGTAGGGGAATCCTTAATAAAAGCTAAGAAATTATTGGGAGTAATTTTAGGAGTTTAAGGAAAGTGAACGAGGGAAATAATTTATTTTTTTAATTGTAATTGATAATTTTGTTTGCACACGAGGAGGTTATAAAAGAAATGTCTTCGGAGAAAGATTCTACCCTATGGTTGGACGGCCATGGTAATGATCATAGACCTTTGAGCATTCTATTACAAGTTGGACAATGAAGTGTGCTAAGAGGTGGGATCCTCTCACTTGTGAGTAGGCACTTCACGGCTAGAGACTATGGTTGGATTTGTATAGCCGTGTTGTGGCTCGAGGGACATATGAGAAGAAGAGTACCCATTGCATTGGTCGGGAGGATTGACACAACTCCGGCAAAGCTGACGCAGAGTTCGACAATTTGACGCAAGATCTTCGACAAGTTAACGCAAGACTTCTAACGACATCAACTGAAGATTTCGGCTCCTTCGATGATGATAATCCTTGTAAAATTTTAGTATATTTATATAATCATAAAAGTAAAAATTTGTCAAGACATTTTAGTGACTTCTTTAACTTCTTGATATTTTAGCAAGACAACAATAGTTGAACATCGTGGATCTGCCCACGCCAACTAAATGATCAAAGGTCATCTCTTTTTGTTTTTGGTTTTCTTATTTCTCCTTCTCAACCAAGCCATATCCAAGTGAAGTAATCCCACATCAGTCCCCTCTGTTAATTACTGGGTTCTTCCACCTGCTAAACTAGCCAGGTTTTTCTTTTACAATTTTTTTGGGTCTATATCTACAGGGTAGCTGGCCTGACAGAAAACTCTAGTAGTATCTAACCTGTAGAAAACTTGGGTTAAGAAACAATAGAGTTAGAGGGTTGAAGTCCAGGTCTTTTATTTCTCTAGTTGCAGGCACAAATATAATGGATACTGGAGTTCAACCGTAAATTAATTCGAGTGTATCCTGATTTTTTTTGGAATCTAAATTTATGAAACTCTTTATTTAACTTATATCTAGTTCATAACCAGTAAGATTGAGCATTGTCGATGGTTACCTCAAGAGATCGAAACCCAGGACGCGAGTAGTTGTGTTGCATTTAAAAATAAATAAAAATTAATAAGTGATATATGTCCACATATTTTATTTTATCATGAATCTACACCTTTGTGCGCTAAAATTCCGACGCATGTAACTTTTTTGAAATGTGGGGCAGGTAATCTCTCTGCAGTCATGGATGGAAAAGATAAGGCATTTTAGCAGGAGTTTTGATCGGATTGAAGCCAAACTTATTTATAGAGAATATAATCAGGTTGTTGATTTCAAACCTATTTATAGAAAATATAATCAGGTTGTTGATCAGCTATCAAAGGATGCTCTTAGTTTGGTAGATGATGGTATCTCTTTTGCAAAGGTTTTGGAAGGACATCCAGATTCTTTTGAAAGATTAACAGTAAACTGTTAGTGAATTTGGGATGCTGTTTTCAAAAGCTTGTATACTGATGTAATTTGTAATGAGGACTGTGTATTTTGGGATGTTGTTTTTACAATGGTAGGGGGCACTTTAGTTATGTTTTTTATTGTAAAGAATTGCACTTTTTGTCTATTAAGCAGATGCTGGGTTGCATTGTAACTGCTGAAAAGATCTATGTGTAAAATACCTAATTATATTTTCTTAATATAATTTTTTTTTATTTGTGAAATTTTTTTATTTTATTTTTTTTATCAAATTTATGATTTTGTCCACATCTTATAATTATTATTTTTGTTACAAGTTATGAGTCTATCTCTGTTAGTGCAAATAATAATATCAGGGTTTAATTTTGGCTCAACAATGTTCATCATTCAATATGTCATCAATAGTATAAACATAAGCAACATCTCATGAACAATAGCACATCAGATACACAGTATACCTAAATTTAAGTGAAACCCAAATGGGAGAAAACCACATAATGTTTTTCTTATATCCATATCAAAGAAATACATTCATTAGAAGCATCAATTTCCGAATTTTCCAGCTGCAACTGGAAGGAGGCTACGACCTCGTGAATTCTTTGGCCTCAATCAGAAGAAGGATACAACTCCCTATTTTTTTAGGCTCCAACTCCCTGTGTCCTCTGGCACCAACTGAAAGGAGGCTACAACCTCGTTTCCTTATCCCATCCTACCGCCTTGAAATATAAGTGTAGACCAACTGTCACCACCACAATCACTGTCACTGTCAAACTATCATTGCCATTGCCACTGTCTCTATCTCATCACCTGTAATTGATCATCAACCAACTAGAACCTATACCATATCATGCATCAATTGTGTACCAAAATATATGCATCAATCATGAAAAATAATATATACCAACTACAACATCAATGATAAGTAGCCAATCATGTACCATAAGTCAAACATGAATACAACCTATACCATATGCCATATGCAATGTTCCCAAGCATATTTTCCATGAACATAAAGACATTTTTACTTGTTTTTGTGAGTTATTTGTGAGTGTTTTTGCATATTGTGTCTCCCCAGGTGGAGTTGTTTCCCAAAGTTTCACAACATATAGAAGATAGATATGGACAATAATAGATGAAAACAACAAGATACAAGAGAATAACACAATGGAATAACCAAAAACTTCAGATATGACCTTTATTTATTTAGTAAACCAACCTCCATATAAGAGATATACAAATCTGGAAGAATATAATAGGAATATAAGTTATGGTTGAAGATGACTCCCAAGTACAATAAAAAGAGTTGTGAGTGCTCCAAAAACCCTAATGATTGCATGCAAGTGTAAACAAGTTCATTTTCTTTCCCTTCTTCAGTCTGACACCCCAAATCGACTGAGTTGCGCACTGCCTAGCTATAGGGACCTAGGTATTTTGACCTCCTCTCTTCTGACCTCCAAACCCTGGGAAAAGACTATAGATCTATTGATATGATGATGTAGAACACATATGATGAGATCCTCTAGGTACACTGTGATATCTAACCCTCCAATTCACTGAACCTCCAAGAGAAGATGTGCCCTCCTTCATAAATTCGTCCAACCAAGAGAAATAATAAATATGCAGAGAAAATCCCTCAAGAACTGATGAGAAATGGTGTGTGGGTGATGGAAAATCCTTCTAGATAGTGTTTGGGCCTCAGATCTACCTCCTCCTAGGAAAATTGAACACTTCATTCTCTCACAATGCACCCTACCTACATAAAACCTCCAAAACTGTGCCATGCTTCCACAAAATCCTTCTAAGATTGATATGAAACTGAGTAGAATGGTGAGGTTGGGGTATTTCACCACCTTGACCAGGCTTGGATTAGGAATAGATTAATCTTTCACCTCCTTGTTGATCTCTAGGGTTTATTTACTCAAAACCCTCAAAACGTCTAAGCTGCAGAGGTCAAAATACAAATGAGAAAAAATCATGAATGAGGAGTGAAGTGCCCTCCTCTCCATTTTCTACCTCCATCGTCTAATTTTCACTTAAATTAATTAATTGACTTCTAAGGTTATTACTTTATGGCCTCATCTTATCCAATTAGTTTTTAATTTGTTTTTTTTATCAAAGTCACTTTAATAATATAACCTTTAGTCCTTTAGTGACCACTTTTGCGCCTCTTAGCCCCTTTTTCCCATGAGACTATAGTCTAGAGGGGAAACTAGACTACTAAGTCTCTCAAAACCCTTGTCAAGGGGAGGGGGACATTACAGTCTTCCCTACTGGAAATTGCTTGCCCACATGCAATCCTGAATCTGTCCGTTGTAGAACCTATTCACTTTCCCAAGTGGCATCCTCTATAGGGAAATTTTTCCATTTGATCAAGTATTCATTGATGTCTTTGTTCCTTATATTTTCTCCCTCGCCTCCAAGACCTCTTCTGGAATCAAAATCAGATGTCCGTCATCTACTGGTGGTAATCCCTCATTAGCTACAACATGCTTCCCCAATTCCCTTTTTATGCATGATACATGGAAGACATTATGGATTTTACTTCCCTGTGGTAGTTCTAACTCATATGCAATTTCCCCCACCTTCCTTTTCACCCTATAAGGCCCATAAAAGTGGGGTTTGAGTTTTTCAGTGCCATTTTTCTTAATGGATGTCTGCCTGTATGGTTGTAGCCTCAAATAGACCAAATCCCCTACCTCAAAAGTACGCTCCAGTACTCTATGCTTATTTGCATATAATTTGTGTTGGTTCTGAGCCTTTTGCAAATGATCTTTGAGTTCTTTAAGGATGTCTTGGCTTTCCTGTATCCACTCCTTATCCATATGAGCTCTACTATCTCCAAACACAATCTCAACAAAAGTTATGGGGTCATAACTATATAAAGCTATGAAGGGAGAGATACCAATAGACATGTGCTAAGTGGTGTTGTAGCAGTATTCACCCAAGTGTAGCAACTTGACCCATGCCTTATGTTTTCCTGTCACATAATTTTGGAGGTATCCTTCCACCCATTTGTTGACTATCTTAGTTTGACCATCTGTTTGTAGATGATAGCTAGTACTGGGGGTTAATTCTGTACCCACTAGCCGAAATAACTCTTGCTAAAAGGTGGTCATAAATATATTGTCCATGTCACTCACAATCATCTTGGGTAACCCATGCAACCTAAAGACTTCTCTAAAAAATAGATCTGCCACTTGAGATGCGCTATAGTACATGGGGATGGAAAAAAAGTGAGCAAATTTGGTCAAATGATCTACTACCACAAAGATGCAGTCCCTACCCTGTGCCTCAAGGAGCCCTGTAATGAAATCCATAGATACACTTTACCACGTATGCTCAGGAATTGGAAGAGGCTACAATAGACTTGCTAGGTGGATCTATTCATCCTTGTTCTGTTGGCAAGTGACACACTCCTTGATGTGGCACATTACATCTTCCTTGAGACCTTTCCAAGCAAAACTCTCTCTTATCTGTCGATATGCTTTAAGGAATCCTTGATGCCTTGCTAGTAATGAGTTATTAAATGCTTGAAGCACTCTCTTCTTGAACAAGGATTCAGGAACTCATCTTTAGAAAGTAATGAAAGAAAATTAATTAAATACTCAGAGATCCAAGACACAATCCATTCACTCATAATCATTGAAATTATGTTAACCAAATTTATGTGAAATGTGCATTTTCTGAACTAGTTTAAAACAACACAAAGTTCAATATATCGTGGTTTAAAGATCATTCACGGTAACTTATANATATATATATAAGTTATTAATATATTATGTTATTCGTGATTATGTTATATTGAATTAATATATATAATTTGGATTGATATCAATTTGGGTTGGGTTATATCAATAGTAGATTCGATATTACTTCTCATCAATTATATTTTTTTCCTCGAAAAAATTTGTAATTTCATTATATAATGACAAAATTACATTCTCAGATATATACAAGTCATCTGTAATAGCCTTATATATATTATCAGTAAAATATACAAGTACCATAACTATCGAAGAAGAAGAGTATCATTAACTAGCAACAAAAACATAACTAGCCGAATACTACATCCAGTGTCCCCAACTGTCATATAGTTTATACATTGTTCACAACATATCAAAGACTGATAGATTAACTGTCAATAAGACTATAACCATACAAAATTAGTCATAAGAAATACACCAAAATAAACTCTTGGTTGAAACATATATTTTAAAGTTTGGTACTTCATGAAACCATCGACCATACTCTAACTGTGAGGATTATTTGGAAAGTCGGTCCGCCAACTGATTCCGCTCCCTATATAGATGAGTAAAGGAGATAGAGTAAAAAACATTGATGATTCTCAAAACTTCCTCATAAATTGGCACAAGACGAGAAATGTGACATCTTTGAACTCCATTTTCCCAGATGATGATTAGCATAGAGTCAACAAAAACCTGTAAATTTTTGCAAACCTTTTCCACTACAAATAATAACACTATCTTTAAATCCAAGAGTTCAGCGTAATTATTTGTCCTAGCCCCCAAACCAGACTTGAGAAGAAAGTAATGTGTAGTGGAAAGATATAGACAACACCCCCCCCACAGATAAGATGATCCTCGGAGGCAGCCCCATCAAAATAATCCCACGGCCTCGCCAAATCAATAATTTCCTCCCTAATTAAATGAGAAATTCCATTCCCCCCTACTCCTGAATTTTTAAAATGAGCAAAGATACCAAGAATGTTTGTTGCCACTTCAAAGGTCGAAGAGACGTCATCTCTGAAAATTGAATTATTCCATGCCATCCATATCCCCCAAACAATTATGAAAGGAAGAGCCATGTACTCATAATTCCCCCTCTCAGCTAACTAGGCTTTCAATGCTTCATCAAAAGAATTTTCGTGCCATCGCCCAAGAGTTTTGGATATGATTAGTGAATCGGCCCAAACACCCTTGGAGAAAGAACAACACATAAATAGATAGATGATCCACTGTCTCAGCTTCTCTTTTGCAAAGCAAACACCGACCCAAACCATTGAATTGTTTCTTTTGTAGATTATCCCAGGTTGGTAGTTTATTCTCCAAAATTGACCAGACCATAAGTTTTCCTTTTGTTGAGAAACGTTGTTTCCAGAGTTTCTTCCACCACCAATTTGTTTCTCTCTGATGTAAATCCACGTTGAGCTGTACATATCCTTCTTTTGGAGTATAATCCCCTTCCGAGTCACCATCCCAGAGAATCTCATCCTCCCGATCAGTAAAACGTATATTGGCTCTCTGAAGTGCCTAAATATGCCTGTCCCATTGAGTTTGTTCATCCCCAGTGAGACCAAGTGTCTACCTATTTTTCCATCCTTGTTGCCATATATTGGATGTGGTTGGGTCTCCAACTTGAGCTAGATAATAAATTCCCCCACGTTCCAGCTGAGAGCATATTCCATCATTAAGAAGATGTGCCCGATTACTACCAACCCATGGATCCAAACCAATCCAGACCAAATTTCCTGAGCCAATCCTCCAAACCAAACCATTCATGATAAAGTCAAAGGCCTTTAAGAATGCTTTCCAAATAATAGAGATGCCCGACAAACTTTTTATTGGGTTCCTAATCTATTCAAGAATTGAAAGAGGCGAAATATATTTATGTTGAATAAATCTAGTCCAGAGGCTCGAAGAGTTGATCAATCTCCATGAACACTTTGCTACAAGGGCTTTGGAGAATAAAAATAATTTTTTTAATCCCCATCCCCCTAATGCTTTCGGAACCACAATTTTCTCTCACCGGACCCAAGGCAACACCTGCTTGTCCTTATTTTCCCTCCAAAGATAAGAAAAACAAATTTTCCTTTCTTTTTCCAGTATGCCCTTTGGAATCCATGACAAAGATAATCAATATACTAGTATTTCCTCCAGAACCGACATAATCAATACAAGTCTCCCTTCCCTTGACAACCATTTGTGACTCCATACCTTTAATCTTTTTTCTAACTTTGCAATAAGCCACATCCATTATGTCTTCTTGTAATCATTTGGTTTTAACTGACACCCAAGATATTTCATCCCCTCCTCCAGTTCAAGCACCTGAAAGGGAATCTTAGACAAAGTATATCTCACATCAGCTGCTTCCAAAGATGCAAAGGTAATACTTGAATTCTTATCATTGATCAGCATACCGGTGGACCTTTTAAAGAGAGTAAGCCCTTCAGACAGTTTGTCAATATCTCTCCTCGACCCATCACAAAAAATTAAAATATCATTTACAAAGAGTAAGTGAGAGATGTACAAACCAGTAGAAATTTTGATCCCTTTAAAATTACTAGAAAGATTTGCCTTTGCCAGAAACCGACCAAGTCCTTCTGCTACCAATAGAAAAAAATAAGGGTGACAAGGGGCACCTCTGTTGAAGACCTCTATCAGCATGAAAAAAAGTAGTGGCTGAACCATTAAGCATAATAGAGAAAGATACCAAAGACAAACACCCCATCACCCAGTTAGTAAAATTCGCCATGAAACCAAGGTGAATCTATAGCATCCTAATATAAATCCAATTTACTTTGTCATAAGCTTTTGAAAGATCTATTTTCACCACATCCCCTCTGCGTTTTCTGGTTTTTATACTATGAAACCCTTCTTGAGCTACCCCAATTGCCTCATGTATTTGCCTTCCCGCCAAAAACCCAAATTGTTCACTAGAAATATTCCTGGAAAGAATAATTTTTAATCTTCTACTTATGACCTTTGAAATTATCTTGTAAAGGAAATTACATAAAGAGATTGGTCGAAAATCATCAAAAGAGGAGGGATTATCTAAATTTGGTATTAAGGCAATGAAGGTTGAGTTTAAAGGGTCATGAATATAACCATTCACCTGAGATTCCTCAACCACCTTCAAAACATCTTGACCTATCAAATCGAAGAATCCCAAGTAAAACTCAATGGGCCATCCATTCGGCTCTAAGATTTTCCCTTTTTGAAAAGAGTGGATAACTTCCAAGAGTTCCTTTTCAGTGACAACTGCCATTAAACATTGATTGTCTTCCTCCTCCACAAAACAAGGAAATAACCTAGCAACTTGTACAATTTCAGCAATAGAAGACCCCTCCTGGACCATGAAAAGATCACGAAAGTGTTCAATACCCATGGCAGTGAGACCATCAAAAGTGTTGACAACTTCTCCATCCTGCTTCTTTAATTCCCAAATAATATTAGTCATTTTCTTTACTTTTGCAAATGTTTGAAAGAACTTTGTATTTTCATCCCCACAAGTAATCCAAATAGTGCAACTCTTTAGCCTCCACAGAGCTTCCTTTTCTGCCAATAAAAATTTTCACATTTTTTCCAAATTTACCATATTTTCCTTATCATCTTGGGTATGAAACCCCTGCCCATAACCTGCCAGCATCTCTTGAAGAGATTGTTCAATGTGTCTAAGTTCTTGTTCCTCTTTGATCTTTTTTTCATGTGCACAGGTAATCGTAGCTTGTTTGATCCTCTTTAAGTTCCCCACAAACTGAACAACCACTAGAATTTGTTATTCAAAGGAAACCAGAGTCCATAGTCCCCTAACTAAGGCTTGAAAATACGGATCCGATAACCAACCCTCATAAAATTTAAAAGGGCTAGGGGATCTCCTACCCCTACCGCATAACTCCAACACAATCGGACTATGATCAGATTCAACACCACAACTAACCCATTGTCTAACAATTGCCAAAGACTCAATCAAACCCTCCACCAATAAGAAGTGATCTAGTCACTTTGCCACCCCGTCATCACCAACCCTTCTATTTCGCCAAGTCGGATTCAACTTTGTAGTTTTAACATCTATCATCCCATAATGATCCAACAAGTTTAAAAAATAGCTGGTTAAAGGGTATGATACAGCTCGAGGACTCCAAACCTCCGCTGACCCTAAGGAGAAATTGAAATCACCTCCCAAAATTAACTCTCGCTCACTAAACCAAGAGAATCTAGCAATGGAGTTCCAATATAGTTGTCTATCCAAGTAGGGACCATAGATATTAACAATAGTCATAGAGCGACCCAAATTTGTTGAGAAAAAGTTCAAACCAATCCCCGACTCAAAACCCCAAACACGCTCACATTTACACTTCTTTAATAACCACCTCGTAGCCACACCACTAGAACGACCTCTAGCATCCACCGCTGCAAAAGCCCAACCAGGCAACAAGGATTCAAGAACCGATACCACTGATTCACTGACTCCCATAGTTTCTTGAAGCAAAATAACCTTTGGTGAAATTAATTCCACCAATCTCCTTAAGGACAATTTTTTTGACAGGTTCACCAACCCACGACAATTGAAAGACAAAATTTTCATGAGGAAATCTCCCCTTGGGTTTGCTTTTCTCTAAGCACCCATTCGATTGAAGATTGTCTCCCCGAGGCCAAATCGATCCTAGCCCGATCTTGTGCCAAGAAAAGGTGATACTTTCTACCCCGACCTCTGCCAAACAAAGAAGCACAGGAAAAAGACCCTAGACCACTCCCCCCCTGTGCAACCTCCCCTCCCACTGGAAAATCCTCTTTGATAATGGACCTATTCTGAAGTGTATACCGAACCCTGTTTTCTTCTGAGGATGAGTTAAATGAGACCGACGAGGTAACACAAAGAGTAGGATTAAAATAAGAGGAGACCTGAGGTGAAAGGGAGGGGGATAAAAAACCAAAAGACACCTAAGATAATAGGGGGCATGATACCCTTGCTTCCTCTAAAGTGGTTGATGTATCATGGGAAGATACCAAACACGATAAAATAGCACCAAAAACCGGCGATCCCACCTTTGTGATCAACTGCGAGACTATGGGAGGAGAGTAACAAACCCCACTCGTGGAAATATGACAAGGGATAAGTGCCCGAATCGAAAGAGAAGACCCAATCAAAACCCTATGAGTAAAGGAAATATCACCACCCAAAACTCCATCCACAGCCAAAGATTCAGAACTGGAAGAAAAGATAGACGAAGTGTCGTTGAGAGACCACTTACCTAACAAATCCATCGTCCGTTGGCTATCCTTTGCAGCTTGAAGAACATCAATTTTTGTTTCCTCATTAAGAGGGACCAAACCTATGTCCACCGGGAAAGTGGGGATCCCCGAGCTTTCCTTTTCAGAGGGTAGGACTTCTGTCACCACCTCAAAACCACCTTCCTCCAATCCAACTTTCGAAGACGATCTCTCATGTTTAACTGTCTTCTCATCACCTTTAATTAATCGAGATTTCCCTTTTAAGGGTAAAGTGCAGTATGCAACCACGTGGCCATAAACATAATACCTATGACATCTGAAAGGAATACCTTCGTAGTGTAAGGTCTGAACAAAAGACCCAGCCGATGAATCAATGACCAATTCATGAAGAAGACCCAGACGAAGATCTATCTGTACCAGGATCCTAGCCACCAACATATGACCTGACTCTTCAAAAGACATGTGCGCTTCAATGAACCTCCCCATCTTTTTCCCAATCGCTGCAAACCTCACAGAGTTCTAGAACTGCATAGGAAGCCCCGACAAACGAACCCAAATGAGCTCATTATCCACCCACTCCTTCTTGACATCAAAGGTAGGAGTCCACCTTTTGAGAACAATAGGCATCCCTGCCATACTCCAAACTTTCAACAATACCTAGTTTACATCCTCCCTGGATGAGAAAATAAAAGCAAACCATCCCCTTGCCAGAAGTCGGATGAGTGGCATCTTGGAAACATCTCTAATCCAATTAGTATTCACCCATTCCTTCGAGAAAGTCATACCCAGTTTTTTTCCCCTAACTTTGCCGACCACTGCTTGTTCAGAGAATTCCACCACCTTGTCCATATCTATATCCTCCCCCAAAACCAGGCATTATGTGCCTTTCCTATCACGAGCACATTGAGGTCCTTTGCGAGAAGAAAATTTCCTACCCTCGCCCCCCTTCTGTTCCTTTGGAGGTTGTTTCATGAAAGAGTTGAAGAGTAAGGGGTTTTCCAAATTTGGTTCATGTACTGAGCCCACCCTGCCCTTCATCGCCTTCCCTGTAGAATCACCCACAACCTTCACCACTCCTCTAAGGTTACTGTCCACATCAATAAAAACATCAAACAAAGAAAAGTCAATGTCGTTATTAAGCCTTATAGTTGCCTTTGGGGACGACCCCCAACATCCCCCCTTGAAAAAATCCCCAATACCGGGACCACTGCCACTCGAACCGACAGTCCCCAAGGCTGGAAACAGTTTTGATTCAATCCCCACAACCCCAAAGGCGCTCCTTGTGGAACTGACATCCAAACCCACAGAGAAGTCCAACCCATCAGAAAACAACAGATCATCTGTGTGAGCAAACCCCGAACCTGGCTCCACTGACAACAAAACCCCTGATCCCACAAAACCCTCTATCATCACCGTCACAAGTTCGTTGACTTCAAATGTTGGATTCCCTGCCGAAAATTCCTCTCAATCCGCACCAGTTGACATCACGCCCTCTAAGCTTCTAGTTGCCTCCACACCAAACAATCGAAAACCCTTGTTTAAACCCATACTGTCAGAAGGAGTGTGGGCTCTCCCTTCCTCTACCTCTGCCATGGAGTCCCTTAACCCCTGCTCCACACTAGGTCCCGCCCCAGGCCGTTGCCTTCTCATCAATTATATATTATATAAATTAAAATATATAATAGATCGTGGTTAAGTTAAATTAGAATTTGTATTCACTATGTGCATTAAATCTCCGTCATTCATATAATAGTTTGACTCGTTATAAATATTATAACAATTATTATTATTAATGTTACATATAATATTCAGATTTTTTTTTTTGGGATATAATATTGAGAGTTGTCGAATATAGAGCAATTGAAGGAATTGATTAAGTAATGACTGTGTGAATTTACTTTATTGAATTACAACAAATGGATACGTTGTAACAGATTCAAACTTTGACCGGTTCCATAAATCCTTAAAAAATATTTTTGTAAATAGAAAATTGTGAAGAATTATAAATGTTTCATCATGTTGATAATTTATAGCAATTATTAGTAATGCTACGTTAATATTTAGATTATTCTATTTCCTTTGGATGTAACAAATGAGAGCTTGTGAAATTACGATTTATTTATTTAACTTTATAATAAATAGAATATGGTGTTTAGGAAATTGATAATTAATATTTGTTAATTATATTTATTAAAATTGTTAACTAGTTAATGTAATGATTTTGTTTATTTAAAATTCATGGTATTTGTTAAATTCTTAACTATGATTTGTTAATTTAAAATTCATAATAAAAAAAAAATAAAAAAAAATGGAATGTAGTGTTATGAAATTGTAAGTTAATATTTATTAATGGTATTTGTTAAATTGTTAACTAGTTAATATTGATTATTTTATTTATTTAATTTTCATAATAAATGGAATATGGTGTTTATGGATTTGGTGCAATAATATTAATTAGTGAATGGAATGTCTATATTTTCCTTAGTTAACAAACTTTATAAGTAAATAAATTTAATGGTATTATTTAATTAATAGACTATATTTTAGATCTTGATTTTATTGATATTGTGGTAATTTGAGTATCTCAATATATATATATTAGATTTGGTATTGATAATTAAGACATTAGAGTGTGACCTGGGTAAACAAATTATTAGAATTGTGAATATTAATAGTTGAAGACACCCTTTAATTCTTGCAAAGATTGGTGGGATATCATTAGAATTTTTGCTAATTGGAATAGGTTGAAAATGATGAACTATTTATACATTTATGTATTCTTGTGAAGTATACTAGTGTTTGGATAGCTAGACTAGGAATGGTTTTTACATATGTAGATATATTCAAGCTTCTCAGAACAATTGTCAATCTCGAGACCTTAAATGGTCAAAATCAATAAGAAGAATCCTAGACTATGAGTGTTGATTATGTGTCTTGAAGGTCCTAACATTGCAAGGTAGGATGTTGGGCGGGTAAATGTTGTTAAATTTTCACTATATCTTGTATGACCTTATGTTATTGAATCTTCATGAATTATGTCAATTTAATTGTGATACATTATTGGTTTCACTAACAACTATCGTAATGTTGTATAGATGGTATATTATTTGTTCACTATAAACTTTTCGTCATGTTGAATATGATTAGATTGAATTTGTATTCTCGTTATTGTTGCAACCTTAACATCTTGGTAACAAAAAAATGACATTTTACAAAGATATTGGAAGGGCATTACATTGGTAGGTTGTTTGGAGCAACCCTCCTACTAAATTGGGCATATATGAAAATGAGAAACATCATGTTGAGTCTAAAGTATATTTTTGGGTCCACATTCTTGGCTCTAGAGGGAAATTCAACAATGAGATCACTCGCATGAAAGGTAAGAAAACTTGGTAAATTTTATACTTTTTAAATTAACTAAGGTGGATGGTTGGGAGGAGTGGTGTAACACACCTGACCCCTAAGCTTCATTAAACTGATGGGATGTACAAAATATTCACAAACATTACTTTCCTATCCATCACACTATCTCTGAATCTGAGCTTATGGATCAATTTTTTTACTCAAGAACTTTCCAACGATTGTCTTTACGCTCAGTTCTAAGCTCTAGATAGATGGTTATGATCCTTTAAAGATCTCAAGCAATTATCCTTAGGATGATGTCATCATGTCCACGTAGATATGATATGAATGTTGTTAAATAATTATCCAAGGCATAACAAATTTCACCTTGAGTTTCTTCACAAACATCTCGTGACATAATCCTTAAGTAAATACAACACTTTGTGAGGAATTTGATGATGACAAATAAGTGATCTCTGCCATGGTTGAAGTGTTACATAAAAGAATGCGTCTTAGGTTCACAATTACACATCACACGCCTTCTATTTGTTGCATATCTCAATGATTTCGAATATAGCTCTTTATGTGACAATGATGTTCGTGAAAGCATATTGTTTACATTTTTTGGGGGAGGAATTGTGATAGAATGGAATAGCCTTGGTGAAAACAGCAACATTGTAATAAATGGGACGAAGACGCAATTTATTTAAGA
This sequence comes from Picea engelmannii, assembly GCA_009831015.1. Lineage (NCBI taxonomy): Eukaryota > Viridiplantae > Streptophyta > Pinopsida > Pinales > Pinaceae > Picea > Picea engelmannii. The sequence continues at coordinate 225,744 of ML794668.1, forward strand.
AAGGTATTTGGTAAGTTGTTGATGGTTGGTGAAATGGTAACTTGAGATCACCTTAATATCTTTGAGTATCTGTCTTGCAACTGCTTGAACACTATATGTAAAACAGGAAATGCCATTTCATGTTCTATTGTATTTATATTAATTTTAGTATACTTCTCTTAAACGAGGATTGTATAAAAGAATATTGTCATTTATGATTTCGTCAAGTGTTGCTCCAATTGCATTTTTTTTCATCAATGGAAATGTTTCTAAAATGTAGAATAATGTTGTTGACAATCTACTAATTTTGCAGTACTTAGTGTGTATTTCATTTACTAACTTAATAGGTTAATGGTAAACAATTTTACAACATAACATTTAACTTCATACAGGTTGCTGGAAAAGTATCATCAATTATGTTTTTATAATGATTAATAGGGATTTTTATGCATGGGGTTGTTATAGTCACCCATGTGGATCAAGTCTCACAATTACTTGTTGATCGTCAACTCTTTCTTAATAGGTCCAATTCTACAGGCTGCTAGAAAAGTATCATCAATTATGTTTTTATAATGATTAATAGGGATTTTTATGCATGGGGTTGTTATAGTCACCTATGTGGATCAAGTCTCACAATTACTTGTTGATCGTCAACTATTTCTTAATAGGTCCAATTCTCCCTTTGTTGTCTCTAAAGTGGAATATTTTGGCCATATTCTTAGTCATGATGTTGTGCGTGTGGATGGAAGATTGGCCTCACCAAAAAAATCTTAGACGTTTAAGAGGTTTTCTTGGTCTTACTAGTTATTACATAAATTATGTAAGGAACTATGTTAAGATTGCAACTCCCCTCACAACCTTGCTAAAAAGGAAAATTGCTTTTAGTTGGAATGACACTGCATAATGGGATTCTTGAATAATGTTATGTGTACAACCCCAGTTCTCATTGTACCCAACTTCACTAAGACCTTTGTCTTGGAATGTGACACCTTGAGTAAAGGAATCAAGGAAGCACTCATGCAAGAGGGATGACCATTGGATTTTACTAGCAAACAATGATGTGAGAGGCACTTAGGAGAAACAACTTATGAAAAGGAGACCATCACTATATTGCGTGTCAAGGATATTTGCATTCCATACCTACTCACATAATGTTTCTAGATTAAAATCGATCATTGTAGCTTGAAATACTTCCTGAAGCAAATGGTTTCTTCCCTCAAGCAACAAAAATGGGTTACCAAAATGTTGGGATATGACTATAAGATAATTTATAGGAAGGGAAAGGAGAGTGTGGTAGCAAATGGTCTCTCTTAGAAGTATGAAAAGGGAGGGTCCCTCTTTTCACTCTCCTTTATAGTAGCAAACTGGTTGAATGGTGTCTGCAAAGAATGGCTAATAAATCCCAAGATCGTTATCCTTATCCAATAACTTCAAATGGAACCCCATGCATATCAAGGATACACTTGGAAAAATGAAGAGATTCACTATAAAGGGTGTCTTTATTTGAACGAGCGGTCAAAATTTAAATTATGGGCATTATCTGAACTACAATCTTCTCCCATAGTAGATCATTTCAAGTTTCATAAAACTTATGAAAGGATCAAATGCTCAGTTTTCTGGGAAGGCATGGAGAAGGACATTTGCACCTTTGTGGAAAAGTGTGACATTGTCCAATGACACAAGGGAGAGACAGTGGAACCTCCAAGTGAACTACAACCTTTACCAATTCCACCAATTGCATGGACTGACATTTCTATGGATTCATTGTGGGGTTACCAAAATATAACAATAAATTCGTAATCATGGTTGTGGTCAATCACCTTTCCAAATATGCTCATTTTTTTTCTCTGCAACACCCCTTCAAGGCCTCTATGGTCACTCAAGTATTCATGGATAATTTATTTAAACTCCATGGTATGTCGCAGTCTATTGTGATGGATCGAGACCCCAACTTCACTAGCAATTTATGGCAAGAGTTGTTTCAGCTCTGGAGCACTCAATTGAATCTCAACACAACATATCACCCCCAAACTAATGGTTAGACTAAAAATGTCAACAAGTGCTTGGAAGCGTATTTGCGGTGCTTTACTTTAGAGATACAATCCCATTGGGTCCAATGGTTACCTCTAGTTGAATGGTGGTATAGTGCAACTTATCATGGTGCCACTCGAATGATTCCCTTTTAGGTTGTCTATGGAAAAAAAAACCCATTAGTACTATCCTATTTACTAGGTGTATCTAAGGTGGAGGAAGTAGACAAAACCCTCACATATCAAGTTGACATTCTCCACACTCTCAAGGATAATCTAGTAATGTCTCAAAACAAGATGAAGTAGTAGGTTGATCAACATTGTTCCAAACACCATTTTGATGAAGGGAATCATGCGTTCCTCCATCTACAACCTTATAAGAAAACCTCACTCAAAGGAAACCAACACCCGAAGTTTTCTCACAAGTTTTATGGCCATTATAAGGTCCTCAAAAATATTGTTCTAGTGGCTTACAAATTGGTGCTTCCTAGCCACTCTAAAATTCATCCAATCTTTCATGTCTCGTGCTTAAAGAAAGTGGTCAGCTCTAATTGTTGTATTCAAACTAGCTTTACTGAATTGGATGAATAAGGTTCCATTTGGTTGCAACCATAGGCCATCCTCGATAAAACAGAGTGACATCTCTTTTAGCACACTAGACAAGAGGTCCCAATACAATGGAAGGATACAAAACCCAAGGATGCCACATGGGAACCAACATATATCCTTTAGTAATTTCCTCATCTCCAACCTTGGGGACAATGTCACTTTATAAGGGGGAGGGCATGTTAGGGTCCTACTCTAACCCTCTTAAATAGATATATAGGTTTCTATGTATTGAGGCCATCTCTATTAAAGAAGGCCCTCGTAGTAGATATTGTGTGAAAGCAATAATTGTAAGAAGGCTTACTAGAAGGTTCCACCTCCTAGAAAGTTCCTTCACTGGAAAGTTCGTAGGATGTTAGATAGAAACTATATAAATAAGTAGAAGCAAGATAGTGATATGTCTTCTGAAACATATTCTAATTGGAGCTCTATTTCGTTGGAGGTTTTCCCCTCAAAGAGGCAAGTGAACATTGTTTTCATCAATAAAGGTATTGTTAATTGTGTTATTTTGGTTCTCCTATAATTTCCCATTACTATTATAATTTGTCATTTTTTCTCTAAATCTTATTATAGTCTATTATTTATGATTTGAATCTACTATTTTGTTAATAAGGAACACTACATTGGAGGTATTGTACCACTAACTACAAATTTCTCTTAAACATGATTCATGTTAGTAACTCTTACTGTTTTGATTTCGTTATAAAAGGATAATGAGTTATGTCAACTACTAGTATTAATATTGGTTAATATTCTTGAATTTATTTTGTACAAGGATCATCATATTGATCTAATCTAGGTTAATAGGTTATCCGAATTCAAGTTCCTATAATTCATGCAAAACTCGCCCAAGCTCTTCATTATGGCCCCATGACCACATGGGCCTTACCAAGGTTACAACATAAAATCAAAACTCAATCTATAGTTTTCCAACTATAATTCCAATCCCATAACCAAGCTTTGTAGTTCATCACAAAATTATTGAGCACTTACGCTTGGAGGTTTTGCAATGGGTCAAATCCCAACCTCACAGATGACACCAATTTGGATTCCATGATGTTACAAGAATCAATAAGTTCCACCACAACCATGGACTTGCCACTTAAAGTCAAAATATAATATTGGGTTATCCATAACATGGAAACAAGGGAAACTATTGGAATCTCTTATTGTTCTTGCTTATGATTTTCCAATTTCCTCGACTTTTTCTAGTTCCTTTCAATCACTATCAACCAATTCCAATTGTTCATCTAAACTATCAATAGTGTGGATATTTCTAGGGGCTACGCACTTGTGTCCATTAGACCACATTGTAGTTAAAACAAATCCCTTTGGAGCATAATCAACAATACTAGTATGATTTGTCACTCTACCTTTGGGTTATACAAGAATAGGGATATAAGGGGAATTGGATTTTACGATTCCTTTTCGATCTTCCATTTCAACCAATGATCCAGGTGGATATTGGTGGCCACCCACCTATTCCAACTGGCTCCTCGTGTTTGTTTTTTTGTTCAACACGTTCTTCTGTACTTCTTTTTAATTGTGGGTTCTACACTTCTGGGGATTTCTGAAGAACCACACATCCTCCAAGTGGATATGGGTGGCCTCTCACCTAATCCAACTGGCTTATTTTGTATGTTTTCATGTCATCACATCTTGTTTTACTTCCAGGGCCGTTTTGGGGACCTAAATGTTGTTTTTTGGATCGCCATAGTCAAATTGTAGACAGAGTCAGAATTTAATGACAAAATGTGTAGTTCTCTGAAAGACCTTTCCAACGGGCTATCACGCGCCTAAAATAGAGGTCGTATGAAAATGTTACGACCCTGGGAAGTTGAGGTACCAAATTACACCAACTTACCCATAGGGCCCACATGACTTTTGGTGTTTCACCTTCTAGGGTTAGATTTTTGGATGTCTAGGGTTTTGGCATTCATGAGTAATATCAAAAAGGCCTCTGGAGCCTCATTGTATCACATTCTTCTCAGACAAATGCACATAGTAGCCACATCTCTTCTTAGAGATAGCTACCACCATTCGAGCAAGTGTTTCAGTTCTGCAGATTTACAGTTTCATCCTATTTCATTATTTAATAGAAGATATTGTTCACTGGATATTTGTTTTATTCTTCATATCTCTATGTTTATTGTATTCAGTCTGTTATTCAGTTTGTTCCACTCCTAAATCCAGATCAGTGGTATCATATCGATCTGCTCTTCATTTATTTTTCTTCGTGCATGTCCTCGACAAGATCTGGGTACAAGAAGTTGGGACTCAAACCAATTGAGCCATTACAAGATCTGTCACGTAAATCTCAACAACAACCCATGGGGGACAAAAAGAAAGATGACGGAGCAGGAGATCCTATTAAAATGTTTCTCGAGGAATCCCTCACGTGACAAAGGAGTGAAATGATGGAGAACTTTGTGCAGATCCTTCGACGACTGTCCACAAGAGAAGCATCTTCATCAAGTGACCATGCAAGCCCCTTCAAGGTACAGGTCAATTTTGATATTCCATTATTTGAAGGAATGATAGATGCAGATGCTGTAGATAGATGATTGAATCTGCTCGAATGATATTTTTCGGTCCACAATTTTTCCGATAGGGAAAAGATCACTTTTTCACTCCTCAAGGTCATTCCCCATGTTAAAGACTAGTGGGATACTTACTCTGAGCAAAGGGCCGTGGAGGAATCTACAATTTTTATGGTGCCCCCTACATGGGATTCCTTCTGGGATGCCATTAAAGAACAATACTACCCTATTGGAAGCTACGAGGACCAATACACTAGATGGACTACCCTACGTCAAGAAAGGGACCAGACAGTACCATATTTCACCAATATTTTCCATACCCTACACACCAAAATGGGTATCAAAGACTCTGAGCGTCATCTGGTGCTAAAATACTGCAATTGTTTGCATAGATACATTCAAACAAAAATGGAGTTCCTGGACATCGCCTCATTGGGCACGACTTATAGATACACTGTCAAGATTGAGCATAAATTTAAGTAGAAAATGTGAGAGTTTGGATTTGCAAACCCGTCACAGCTGAAGCAGGGAAAAGGCAGACCCAAACCACACAACAAGGGACCAAGTCGAGATGGTCTCCCTCAGGACAACTAGTCCAATCCGCAATACAAGAAGGGAAATGAGAAGACGAAGAAGGACACGAGAAAATGGTGTGAGTACCATAAAATTCTTTGGCACAACACCAAAGAATGTCACTCCAAGAAGTCCCTCGTGGTCGAGCTAAAGGCTTCCGAGTCAGAAGTTGATTCTGATTCCGAGTAAAATCCTGAAGGAGGGAAGAAGATTATTGATGTTGAACCCAGTGCCACCGTCACTACCACCAAAGTCCTGCCAAGCAAGCCAAAAGAACTAGAGGAAGGGGAATGCCTCTTTCACTCACATATGTGGGTAAAGGGGGCTCCTCTTCATTTCATTGTCGATAGAGGTAGTCAGAAGAACCTAATTTCAGTAGAGGTCGTCAAGTAGTTGGACCTACCAACGACACCACACCTACAACCCTACACCATCGGTTGGCTTCGCCAAGGAAGAGATCTTTGTGTCATCTAACAGTGTCGTCTGCCCTACGACATCAGGGTTTTCAAAGATGAGGTATTGTGTGATATTTCTCCCCTTGAAGTTTGTGATGTTCTTTTAGGAAAACCATATTTGTGGAAGTGTCATGTTGTTTATGAGTCTAGACCCCGCAGTGTTATTATTACTTTGGGTAGACAATTGTACCTGATCCCATAGGTAGCATCGCCTACTTCTATTTCTTTAATCTCTGTTAAGTAATGCAGTAAGGTCATTTCACAAACCAGGAAGTTCGTCTTCTTTGTGATCCATGCTCAGAGTAACCAGAAGGTCATCACCACATCCGTAGCCTCTACACAATGGCTCTCTTTGCAATAGAAGCAAGTGGATGGGATCGTGGAAGAATACATAGACATCTTCTCCTCACCTATAGGGGTATCAACACACTGCCAATTCAAGCATCCAATTGATATGACCCCTGACGCACCTCTACCTAATGGACCAGTCTATCAAGGCTCGCTGATGGAAAATGACAAAATCAGGCGTTAGATCCGAGAGATTCTTCAAAAGGTTCACACCAAACCCATCTCCTCCCCTTGTGAAAGCCCGATTGTACTAGTGCAGAAGAAGGACGAGACTTGGCAACTCTGCATTGATTATAGAGCCTCAAACAAAATCACAGTCAGGAATTGCTACCCCATTCCCAGGATTGATGACCTTCATGGCCAACTCAAGGGGGGAAATTTATTCAACAAGATTGACCTAAAGTCTTGCTACCACTAGATTCCCATCGAACCAAATGATGTATGGAAGACATCCTTCAAGTCTAAAGAAGGTCTCTACGAATGGCTAGTCATGCCCTTTGGCCTAACAAATGCACCAACCACTTTCATGAGGTTGATGGATAATGTATATTTGAGACCATTCACCAACTCCTTTTTGATAGTATATTTGGATTACATCCTCATCTTCAACAGAACATGGGAGGAGCACATGCGGCATATTCAACAGGTTTTGAGTACTCTGTGACAACACAAGCTTTATGCCAACTTGGAAAAATCCTCTTTTGGCATGAACATGGTCCAATACTTGGGCTACATTGTTGATGAGCATGGGGTACATGTTGATCCAGCTAAGATCCAATTCATCTGTGGCTGGCTAGCCCCGAACACATTGACCGAGCCTCAAAGCTTCTTGGGACTAGCCAACTTCTACCAACGGTTCGTGTTGGGATTCTCCCATATTGCATGGGACCTCAGCCAGGTGACCAAGGGTGGTGGTAGGGCCAAGGTCATGTGGGGGAAGGAACAATAATGAGCATTCGATGATCTGAAGAATCACTTGTGCTTATCTCCAGTACTCTCCTTACTCGATCTGCAACAACCATTCGAGATTGAGACTGATGCATCTGACTATGTTGTGGGCACAATTCTCACATGACACGGGCATCTGGTGGCATACCATAGTGAGACACTCTCTGATACTGTCTGAAAATACCCCACCCATGACAAGGAAATGTATTCCATTGTACAATACTTTCGTCAATGGAAACATTACATTTTGGGGAAAGAGACGATCATACACAATGATCACAAGCCTTTGCAGTTCATACAGACACATGGGAAATTGCAGAACGACCTCCATCAGAAGTGGCCCACCTACCTGCAACAGTTCCATCTCAACATCAAGTATAATACATGTATCTCCAATCGTGTCATTGACTACCTCAGTCGGCCTCCTGTGGCTGCACTCAACACTATGCTCCATACATGTGGACATGAAGCATCTGAGTGGACCCAACTTTATCAGCAAGATCCTGACTTCGCCACCACATATCATCTCTTGGGTACAGGCACAATTGTCACCGATTTTCACATTCAAGACAAAATCTTATGCCACCTGGGCCATCTTTGTGTTCCTACAAGCGAGCGTGCAAAGATGATTTAGGAATCCCACTACATTCGGGTGGCAGGACATTTTGGCGTAGAGAAAAATGTGGTCGTTCTTTAGAAACATTTTTATTGGCCAAAAATTCGAAAGGATGTCAACAAGTATATCATATCCTGCACTACCTATGCCATTTCCAATGCAACCATCAAGAAGCAAGGCTTATACACCCTTCTTCCTATTCCCGAGAAGCCTTGGGATTCCATCTCAATGGATTAAATGTCTGGCTTGTCATCCACCAAGCAAGGAAATGACTGTGTGTTTGTGGTCATTGATCGGTTTTTGAACATGACCATCCTCACAGCTTGTAAGAAGAATGTCATAGCGGCAGATACTGCCAAGCTCTTCTTTGAATGAGTGTGGGTCCACTTTTGGATACCACAAACCATCATCTCCGACCAAGACAGAAGGTTCCTCAACACATTTTGGTCGAGTCTATGGTCTCTATTGGACACTAAGCTCACAAAATCCACTTCATTCCACCCCCAAACTGATGGCCAAACAAAGGTCGTCAATCGAATGATTGTGCACATCCTGCGCATGTACAATTCTAAGCATCCACATACATGGGACGAGAGTCTCCCTTATGTCTAACACAATTACAACATGGCTCTCCATAGTTCCATTGACCATAGCCCATTTCAGGTGGCTTTGGGATTCTAACCCTTGGGACCCATTGACGTTGCACTTCCTCTTGCCACTGCACATACAGATTCTTCCCTTGATCAGTCCATGATTGACAAAGCCACCAGATTCATTGAGCGAATTCAACACATCTGCCAACAGGTCCAAGAGATTTTTTAGAAACACAATGCTAAGTACAAGCAACGTCGTGATAAACACAGGGTACCACACCAGTTTCAGGTTAGTGACAAAGTTTGGTTACATTTGCAGAAGGAGCGTCTCACTGGGCCCCATCGGAAGCTTCACCCACTTCGTTATGGGCCTTACACTATCACCAAGGCTATGGGTAGCAATGATTTTGAGCTCAACACTCCAGTCTTCCTTGGCCTGCATCCAGTATTCAATGTGGCCCTCCTTCGGCCATATTTTTCGCCATCATTGGACACCTTCGAGATTGCTGAACAATTGACACCAACAAAGCTCAACCCTGACTACATGGAACAAGCATCCATTGATTAGATAGTGGACATACAGGTCAAGGGCACTCGCCAACAGAGGATCCATATTTATTGGGCTGTCAAGGAAGGGAAACTCCTACACCAAGGAAAGTGGCTCACCTGGGTTCAAATCCAGAAGAAGTTTCCTCACTTGATGGGGGAACTTAATGCAATGGATACCATTGCGTCCTAAGGGGGGAGGATTGATCCAGGTGGATATTGGTGGCCACCCACCTATTCCAACTGGCTCCTTGCGTCCATTTTTTTTCCATCATGTTCTTCTGTACTGCTTTGTAATTGTGGGTTCTACACTTCGAGGGATGTCTGAAGCCCCACATGTTAGTAACAATTGTGGTATCGGGATTTCAAAGGGTAAGAGAGCCGAGACCTTTCGAGTCTCGAAAGACCGATGGGATCCTAGCCGTTGACCTTGGTAGGACACGCGTCAGACATCAGAAGGAGAGTCGGGATTTCAATTCATCGGAGGATCGGAGTTTCTGTAAGCAGGGAACCCTTACATGAGTGAATCGCGATGCGCGATTGCCCGACTGAATCAGAGCCATCCGTCAGCTGAGGCACGTGGCGAGAGATCCTACAGAGTCAGGGATCGAGGAGCTAAAAGTCCTATGCACATGACAACGCGAATCGAGATATCCCGATACCCGATTTCCCGACGGGGCTACGGATCGTAGTGGAGGACAGGTGTCAGAAGGACAATCCTTGTAGGGAAACAGTGCCAAGTGGCATCGGCACATCGAAAGCTCGGAGGTTCGTGGGTTAGCGCTGCAAATATTTGCATGAAGAATTGTGAGATCGCGAGAAGCGATATCTCGACAATCGTCGGATTAGCGTGTGGGACCGCAAGAGCAAGTGGATTACAGGTGGCAGGTTGTCGCTAGTCCGGAGGATGCGTGCTCGTGTCTTCGTGAGCGCCGAAACTCCGATGGAAGGTTTAAGCTACAGTCACATGGAGACTGGTCACATGGATCTTGTTCTAGCCGATAGGGGCTAGCTTCTAGGAGGAGGAGCTCATCGCACATCGGGATATCGGAGATCTCGGAGGCAAGGAGTTCGTGCAACTTGAAATCACGAACCCCGAAACCCCAAAACTTCACCACATACCTCCATCGCCTATCCCTGGCCACCACGTCCCATCCCCGTAACATGCCAAATCACCCCTACCTGATCACCGTCCATTCACCACTCCACGTCAAGTCCTCCAGTCACCATGACGGCCTCCACGTCCACTCACCAGTCCTACCATGATTTCTCCAAACAAGATCCCAATAAGCAGAATATGAATGTTTCCATGTCCTGTAGGTACAGAGTCGGTCGGGGCCTTCCTCGATCCCAATGAATCAGTTATTGTAGCAGTTGATGGTGGTTGGACATTGTTTCCACCATAAATGGGAAGTCCAGAAATGACTGTAAGCTGGTCATTTCATTCACAGGTCCTTTGGAACGCGATTGCGTCTGACTGAAGTCCACGAACGTCCAAAGACTGCAGGTGCAGTGAACACGCAAGCGTATTTCCATCAATGCAATGTCTCGAATTGGCTTCTAGGGGTTTTGCTCTAAGTATTTAGAAGAGATTTTTCACATTTTGGAGGGGATCGATGGTTGAGCAGAGCTCCCGGTTGTAAAGTTTTAATGAAGCACTGTTATTCTAGTTATGTATGAGCTTTGGAGACTTCTTTCCTTATGAATGCCAATTTCTTTCATGTCTTTGCTTACACTGTGTTAGAGCAGCTCGGAATTGGAGGATCCAGTCGAGCTGTAGCTATTATAGGATGATGTTGTAATGGATCACTGTAATAGTTACGGAGCCTCTAATCGGTTTCTGTGATTTATTTAACGCTGAATGACTTGGAATTGGAGGATCCAGTCAAGTCCCCTTTCAGTTTCTTAAAGATCTGTACTAGGAGGATCCTGCTTTCAGAGTTTTTTCCCTACAAACCGCTGCAAGCCTGATGCCCAGATGTTTCCTAAGTCTTCCACCTGTTCATCTTTAAACCAACCCACTGGCTGAAGTTGGGATTCCAGACCTCCTTCGTTCTTTATGTACCAGACTCATTCCCTGAGTTAGAGTGACACCTCCTCGAGTCACTATCTCCATTCGATCATCCCTTATAAACAAATCGTGACATTAAACTGATGGGTGTCGGGCTCTGCTCCTGCAAGCAATCCAGGAGTGACTTCCGATGCTAACATTTCTGGCGCCGTTGCCGGGGACGAAATTGAATATTTTCCCTAGGTAGAACGACATTGAGCCTCTGGATCCGAAGGTGCATCGGATTATCAGAGCCTTTCAAGATTTCTAATTTGCACCTGGCGACTCCATTGTGACGACTCCGTTGGGGAAAACCTGCTCTGTTAATTGTGGCTTTCAGAGGCAGGAATACGCGGTCTCATCCACAGTTGCCTCTAGCTACGCCTGAAGTAGATCCAGAGGCAGTGATCAGAAAGGGAAAGGCCTCTGAAGAAGAAGCATCCATCACCGAACCAGGTAATCCACCATATCTTTCGGTTGGAGCTCCTTTTTCTCCTCCTCGGTTATTTGACAGGCCTGTCGCAGCAATTTCCCGTTTCTTAAATTTTGGGAGTGTTCATGTTGAGTTTTCCTCTCCTGGTCTGGGTCCGAACGGACAAGACTTTGTTACTCCCCTCTCCCCTGAAGCTATACCTTGGCGTAGACCCAGGGTCGCAGAGGATTTCCCCACTCCTGCACAAGGAGGAGCACCTGCTGACTTGAGCTCGGTAACCTGTTCCTTGAATCACCTCTTGTTTCCCACCCCACTCCGAGATTTATTCCCGCTAGCCCCTTTGCGAACTCTTTATCCTCCAAATTCTCCTCCACCTAACATCCCTATGGCTGGTGCTAATCCCCCTCTAAATAGAATGGACGCCATAGTCGTTGCCAGATACGCTCCCTTAGTTCTTCCCCATCCTATGAATCCTCTCCCTGCTGGAGATTACTTGAAGTACATGCCCAAGTTTACTGGGGAAGGAGACATAACTGCCAAAGACCACCTGGCTGCTTTCTACAGTTATGTAGACAACCTCAATATTGAAAATGAAGATGTCTGGATGAGAGTCTTTGTCCAGAGCCTGGATGGTGAAGTGAGGAAGTGGTTTAGAGGATTGGCCCAAGGATCCATTGCTGGGATTGAAGCTCTAGATAACGCTTTCCTGAGACAATGGGGAGATAGGAAGGATTTCATGTATTACATGACTGAGTTTGGGTCTCTGAAGAAGATGGAAGGAGATTCGGTCTCTGACTTCTCGAAAAGATTCAATAAAATGTATAATAAGATTCCCGCAGAGATAAAGCCCTCAGAAGCCTCTGCCCAAATTTCCTATGCTAGTGCATTTGACCCTGATTTTTGCCTTTTGTTGAGAGAAAGAAGGGCCACCTCCTTGGCTCAAATGCAAGATGCGGCCATAGAAGTGGAATCCAATGTGTTAGCAGATGACAGATTGAGGAACATGGCTGACATAGACAGAAGAAAAGGAAGGTCAGAAACCTCAACCTCTGGATCATTGGTGTCCCACCCTCAAGTGGATGAACTGACCAAGATGGTGAAGTCCCTGTCTGCAGAGATGGAGAGGATGAAAATGGAAGGGAGGCAGGCATATAAAGGCCCTCAGATCGCTGAAAACAAGGGAGGTTTCAGGACGCCAAATAATTTTACTCCCCCAAATATGCAGAGAGAGAGGGGAAGAGACAGAGAAGAGCAGAAGATTCAGACCCCTTTTCAAAACAATTTTGTCACCGAGGGGGGAGAAGGGGAATCTAGTGAGATTGACCCTAAAATCCACTGCGTTGGAGACACTCCTCCTTTTCCTCATCTCACTCAATCAACATACAAGGAGTCTCTCATGGACAATCAGCTGAATGAACTAAGCAAGGGAGACAAAGCTAGTGGTGGCCGAGGCAGGTACAACCTAAGGTCCGATAAAAAGATAGCAGCGCCGGACATTACTGAGCAGTCCATTAGAGCAGAGAGACCTGCTAATGAAGTAGAAAATGGTCACAGAGGTAAGAAAGATCAGCCCCCCTCTCCTATTGTCCATAATCATGTTTCTGAAATAAAAGAAATTCTGAAGCCTACATCTTCTTTTAATTTTGAGCATGAGATTCAAAAAATCAGAATCCTTGTGCCCCTCACTGAGCTGATTAAACATGACGAATTTAAAAAACGCTTCTCTGAGATTTTACAGACTGAAGCCTCATGCCTTCCCTCAGACTCCATAAACCTCCAAGATGAAAACCCAGCAGTTGTCCTAGGTCCCATGGTAGAAGACAGAGATGACTCATCCCCTCCCTTCTACACATCCCTGAACATACATGACAAAGTGCTGCACAACTGCTTGATGGATTCAGGGGCCTCTCACAACCTCATGCCCAAAACTGTCATGGAAGAGTTGGGACTAGAAGTTACCAGAGCCTATCATGACCTCTATTCTTTTGACTCCAGGAGAGTTCAGTGTCTTGGAGTTATTAAAGACCTGGTTGTAACCTTGTTTCAATTGCCTATGAAAAGTGTGGTCATGGATATTGTAGTAGCTGATGTCCCCCCCAAGTTCGGTATGTTGTTATCAATATCTTGGATAAAAAGACTGGGGGGAACCTTGCAGATGGACCTCACATATGCTACTATCCCAGTGTTTGGAGGAGAGCATAGAAGACTGTACAGGGAAGCTCAATTGGCCTATATAATCAGTGATGAAGCCAACCCCACCAACCATCCTATTTTTTCCTTGGACACTGATTTAGGCTCCAATTTGCTGCAGCTCACCCATGCCCCAGAGCCGCCTCTGAGACTCAGAAAACAACCCACTATTTCCCCTGAAGTTCCTCTCTCCATCACCCCAATCTGGAAAATGTTTTTTGATGGAGCATGTTCCCGAGGAGGAGCTGGAGCTGGAGTAGTGTTGGTGTCGCCTGCTCAAGAAACCATATCTCTGTCATACAAATTAGAATTTGAAGCTACCAACAATGTGGCAGAGTATGAGGCTCTTGTTCTGGGACTAAGAGCTGCGAGGGAAATGGGAATTCAGGAAGTAGCGGTGTTCGGTGATGCAGAGTTGGTGGTCCAACAGGTCAGAAACGCCTATCAGGCTAAGCATCCTCGACTTAGGAGCTACAGAAATGCGGTATGGGATCTAGTTGACAGTTTCTTCTCAGCATTTAACATTTCTTTCGTCCCAAGAGAAGAAAACACAGTGGCAGATTCCTTAGCTACATCAGCAAGCATGTTCAAGGTACCCTTGCTGCCCAAACTGAGGTACGGTGTGGAAGTGAAATACAGGCCCTCCATACCTGACAACGTCAAACATTGGAAGGTATTTGAGGATGACCTTGAGATCAAGCAATTCTTGGAGACTGTCGAAGAATTTTCAGAGATGCACATCGACCAAGATGTCGTCTCAAAGGAAGAGCCTGATGGGGGTAATCTTTTGAATACGATTGCAGGGCGTGACATTGTACAGCTACCCAACAACCATATTCCCAGGGGACTCGTTCCTTTGGAAAGGCTTTTTGATAGTAACGATGTGTTGATAAAAGAAAAGATCTCGGAGGATGACACTGGTACTATTCAGTGCAACATTGGGACCGAAGATGAGCCCAAGCTTATCAAATTGTCAAGAAGTCTGACAGAGGAGCAGAGGTCCGAATACATTGAACTCTTAAAGGGATTTGCTGATGTGTTTGCCTGGACCTACGAAGATCTCAAGACCTATGACACCTCTGTCATCGAACATAAAATCCCATTAAAGGAGGGGGCAAAGCCATTCAGACAGAAGCTAAGACAGATCAATCCCATGTTGCTGCCTATCGTGGAAAGGGAGGTGAAGAAGTTGCTTCAAGCTCAGATCATTGTACCACTGAGATATTCAGAGTGGGTGGCTAAATTGGTGCCAGTAAGGAAAAAGAATGGAGAGATCCGACTCTGTGTAGACTTCAGAAATTTGAACAGGAGCTCACGGAAGGATAACTACCCCTTGCCAAAGATGGAACACATACTACAGAGGGTAACAGGAGCTTCTAGGATGTCCATTATTGACGGTTTCTCTGGCTACAATCAGGTCTCTGTTCTGCCTGAAGACAGGGAGAAGACATCATTCACCACTCCATGGGGCACATTCATGTATGCCAAGATGCCATTTGGACTTATGAATGCAGGGGCGACATTCCAGCGTGCCATGGACATAGCTTTCATTGGGGAAAAGGATAAATTCGTGGTCGTTTATCTAGATGACATCACAGTATTTTCAAAATCTGATGAAGAACACCGTCGCCACCTCAGGAAAGTTTTCTTGAAATGCAGAAAGTTTGGCATTTCATTAAACCCCAAAAAATCTCTATTCGCCATGAAGGAGGGAAAGTTACTAGGCCACATAGTATCAGCAGAAGGAGTCAGGATTGATCCCAACAGAATTGAGGCGATACAAGCCTTATCAATCCCGAGGTCTAGGAAGGAGGTCCAATCTTTCCTCGGTAAAATTAATTTCCTAAGGAGGTTTGTGCCTAACTTTGCTGAGGAGGTAAAGCTTATGACAGCCATGTTAAAGAAAGAGAATGAAGTAAGGTGGACCCCTCAATCGCGGCATTCCTTTGAACAAATCAAGAAAGCCCTGACTGAAGTTCCTGTGCTTATTAGTCCCGACTACTCGAAGGAATTCCTTATTTTCTCCTTTGCCTCACCTGACACAGTAGCTGATGTTCTATTACAGACAAATGACAGTGGGTTAGAACAGCCTATTGCTTACTTCAGCCGAGCATTGAGGGATGCCGAAGTCAAGTATGACACTATGGAGAAGCAAGCTTATGCTCTAGTGAAAGCTCTCAAAGATTTTAGAACCTACATTCTGCAGTCAAGGATCATCGCCTATGTCCCCTCGGCTGCTGTTAAAGATATTCTTATTCAACCTGACATAGACGGGAGAAGGAGTAAATGGATAGCCAAAATCCTGGAGTTCGACCTGGAAATAAGGCCCACCAAGTTGATCAAAGGGCAAGGTTTAGCCAAGATGTTGGCTGAAGCAAATTGCCAAGCTTTGGGGATAAGTTTCATCAACGAATGCTCAGGTATTCAGCAGGATCGGCTATCTGACATAGATCATCAAAGGGAGCCCCCATTGGCTCAATGCCCTTGGTATAAGGATGTCATATACTTTTTGCAGGAGCTGCGACCTCCAGACGGCCTGAAAAGAAGAAAAGCAAGAGCTCTGAAGCTCAAAGCAGTCAAACACTGCCTGATCGATCAAATATTATATTGGAAAGACCCCCTGGGGGTGATTCTAAAATGCATAAGCCCACCAGAGGCCGAGAAGATCGTGGCTGAATTTCACAGCGACCTGTGTGGAGGGCACCATTTTTGGAGAGCCACAGCCCACAAAATCCTCAGGGTTGGATACTACTGGCCTACCATGTTCGTTGATGTCTGCAAAAGTGTCAGAGCCTACATCAATTGTCAAAAATTTGTAGGAAAGCAGCAGCTCAGGTCTCTGCCGTTAAAACCGGTGGTGGTTTCAGAGCCTTTCCAGCAGTGGGGCCTAGATTTCATTGGAGAAATTCACCCTCCCTCAAGTGGGCAGCATAGGTGGATCCTGACTGCTACAGATTTCTTTACCAAGTGGATTGAAGCTATTCCCACCAGGAGTGTTTCCCACAAGGTAATCATCGGATTCTTGGAGGACCTCATCACAAGGTTTGACTGTCCAAATAAGATTGTCACCGATAATGCAGCCTCTTTCGGGTCTGAGCCATTGGCAAAGTTCTGTAAGCAGTTCGAGATTAAGTTGATTCACTCCACCTCGTATTACCCACAGGGCAATGGTTTAGCAGAATCCTCCAACAAAAGTTTAATAGGAATCATCAAAAGGTTGTTGGAAGACAACCAAAGGGCTTGGAACTCGAAGCTTAAATTCGCCCTATGGGATGATCGGGTGACTACAAAGAGAGCTACAGGTCTGTCCCCTTTCCAGTTAGTCTACAGAGCCGAAGCCATTTTCCCTTCTCAACTAGCCATCCCTGTAGCGAAATTCCTCCAGGACTATCAGGAGGAGCCTGATGACATGATTAGAAGGATTCATCAGCTAGTAGAGGTCCAGCAGGCTAGGGAGCAGACAGTGGACCGGATTCAGGACCATCAACAAAGGATCAAGCAAGCCTTCGATAAAAAGGCCAAGAAGGAGCAGATCCAAATAGGAGACCTGGTGCTGAAATGGGATGCTCCTAAACAAGATAAGGGAAAACACAACAAATTTGAAGCCCTGTGGATTGGGCCTTTCAGAATCTCCGAGGTTTTCTCAAACAACACATACAGGTTGCGAGATTTTGAAGGTGAAGAAGTTTTCAGCGGCCCAGTAAATGGGCATTTCCTGAAAAAATGTTTTGTTTGAGTCTCAAATGACTCTTTGTTTGTAAATACTGTCCTTTGTTTCTTAGCTCGTTTTCATTTTTATTTTTGCGACCTAATAAAGACTCCATAGCCCAACGGAAAGGCAACTGGAACTACAGAAGGAGTTCTTAGAACATCACAGGGACAACTCTATCCCCCATGGAGCCTAATGTTAGTAACAATTGTGGTATCGAGATTTCAAAGGGTAAGAGAGCCGAGAGCTTTCGAGTCTCGAAAGACCGATGGGATCCTAGTCGTTGACCTTGGCAGGACACGCGTCAGACATCAGAAGGAGAGTCGGGATTTCAGTTCATCGGAGGATCGGAGTTTCTGGAAGCAGGGAACCCTTACATGAGTGAATCGCGATGCGCGATTGCCCGACTGAATCAGAGTCGTCCGTCAGCTGAGGCACGTGGCGAGAGATCCTGCAGAGTCGGGGATCGGGGAGCTAAAAGTCCTATGCACATGACAACGTGAATCGCGATATCCCGATACCCGATTTCCCGATGGAGCTACGGATCGTAGTGGAGGATATCCTTGTAGGGAGACAGCGCCAAGTGGCATCGGCACATCGAAAGCTCGGAGGTTCGTGGGTTAGCACTGCAAAGATTTGCATGCAGAATTGCGAGATTGTGAGAAGCGATATCTCGGCAATCGCCGGATTAGCATGTGGGACCGCAAGAGAAAGTGGATTACAGGTGGCACGCTGTCGCTAGTCTGGAGGATGCGTGCTCGTGTCTTCGTGAGCACCGAAACTCCGATGGAAGGTTTAAGCTACAGTCACACGGATACTGGTCACATGGATCTTGTTCTAGCCGATAGGGGCTAGCTCCTAGGAGGAGGAGCTCATCGCACATCGGGATATCGGAGATCTCAGAGGCAAGGAGTTCGTGCAGCTTGAACTCGCGAACCCCGAAACCCTGAAACTTCACCACATACCTCCATCGCCTATCCCTGGCCGCCACGTCCCATCCCCGTAACATGCCAAATCACCCCTACCTGATCACCGTCCATTCACCACTCCACGTCAAGTCCTCCAGTCACCATGACGGCCTCCACGTCCACTCGCTAGTCCTACCATGATTTCTCCAAACAAGATCCCAATAAGCAGAATATGAATGTTTCCATGTCTCGTAGGTACAGAGTCGGTCGGGGCCTTCCAGATCCCAATGAATCAGTTATTGCAGTAGTTGATGGTGGTTGGACATCGTTTCCACCATAAATGGAAAGTCCAGAAATGACTGTAAGCTGGTCATTTCATTCACAGGTCCTTTGGAACGCGATTGCGTCTGACTGAAGTCCACAAACATCCAAAGACTGCAGGTGCAGTGAACACGCAAGCGTGTTGCCATCAATGCAATGTCTCGAATTGGATTCTAGGGGATTTGCTCTAAGTATTTAGAAGAGATTTTTCACATTTTGGAGGGGATCGATGGTTGAGCAGAGCTCCCGGTTGTAAAGTTTTAATGAAGCACTGTTATTCTAGTTATGTATGAGCTTTGGAGACTTCTTGCCTTATGAATGCCAATTTCTTTCATGTCTTTGTTTACACTGTGTTAGAGCAGCTCGGAATTGGAGGATCCAGTCGAGCTGTAGCTATTATAGGATGATGTTGTAATGGATCACTGTAATAGTTACGGAGCCTCTAATCGGTTTCTGTGATTTCTTTAATGCTGAATGACTTGGAATTGGAGGATCCAGTCAAGTCCCCTTTCAGTTTCTTGAAGCTCTGTACCAGGAGGATCCTGCTTTCAGAGTTTTTCCCCTACAAACCGCTGCAAGCCTGATGCCCAGAGTTGTTTGTTCACTTTCTCCTAAGTCTTCCACCTGTTCATCTTTAAACCAAACCACTGGCTGAAGTTGGGATTCCAGACCTCCTTCGTTATTTATGTACCAGACTCAGTCCCTGAGTTAGAGTGACACCTCCTCGAGTCACTATCTCCATTCGATCATCCCTTATAAACAAATCGTGACATTAAACTGATGGGTGTCGGGCTTTGCTCCTGCAAGCAATCCAGGAGTGACTTCCGACGCTAACACCACACATCCTCCAGGTGGATACGGGTGGATTCTCGTGTAATCCAACTAGCTTATTTTGTATGTTTTCATGTCAGCACATCTTGATGTACTTTTAGGACCGTTTTGGGGTCCTAAACGTTGTTTTTTTTGGCTCGCCATAGTCAAACTATAGACGTAGTCAGAGTTTGACGATGAAATGTTTAGTTCTCTTAAAGACCTTTCCAAAGGGATATCACGCGCCTAAAATGGAGGTCGTATGCAAGCGTTATGACCCTGAGAAGTTGAGGTACCAAATTACACCAACTTACCCATAGGGCCCACATGAATTTTGGCATTTCACCTTCTAGGGTTAGGTTTTTGGATGTCTAGGGTTTTGGAATTCATGAGTAATATCAAAAAGGCCTATGGAGCCTCATTGTAATCCATTATGCTCAGACAGATGCGTGTAGCAACCACATCTCTTCTCAGAGATAACTAGCACCATTCGAGCAAGTGTTTCATTTATGTAGTTTTACAGTTTCATCCTATTTCATTATTTAATAGAAGATATTGTTCACTGGATATTTGTGTTATTCTTCATATCTCTGTGTTTATTGTATTCAATCTGTTAGTCAGTTCGTTCCGCTCCTAAATTTGGATCAACCAAAGAGGTCTTGAAGAAGGATCATGTTGCAAAGTGAATCCTTGTAACCTCTAAATAATTCGATGCTCGTTGAATGGCCTCCTCAAGGGAGACAAGCTTCAAAGTCATGATATCCCTGTGTGTGTGTGTGTAGAAACTACATTTTGGGGACAAATATTTGTCTACAAGAAGCAAGTTGGCACAAAGGAACTCTTTGTAATAGTACAATAGGGTATTTTTTTGTTTCATCTATTGTAGGAAAAAGAAGTAATTTTCTTGGATATAAGCCTCAAAGTTATGATAAATTGCTCCTAAGTAGTTATTTCCTACTAGTCATCATTGTTCCATTCACATTCAATCATTCAATTATTTACCACTAGCTAACCGTTGGGCCATTCAAGGGTAACATAGAAAATTAAAGTTTTTGATAATTTTCTATAAAATTTAATCACAAAAAACTAGGTGAAATGCATACCCAATCCCTCAGTGTAATATCTTTGTTGACCCATCGAACTTATGAATGAGAATTCTCTAAAATAACCTTTGGTCGATGCAAGTACCTTCTTAGTTCTTTGGGTTGCCTTAATTCTCATGATTGTCCCCTCTTCTATTAATACTTCTTGCAAAAGAATATCAACAACCAATCACGACTATGATTACCCACTTTTCTTCTCCAATATCGAGATCTCCAATGAAGTTGTCCACTATCGTTCATGTCTCCTCATTCCATTTTTTTTAATTTAATTGAAATACTTATATTGTATTGAATGAAAATCCATGTTTTTTACCCATACAAATAAATAATACATGAATTAATTATGGATTTATCTATCAACACTACCAAGGCTGGGATATTCCTATTATTACTCAATATTATACTTGTGAAAATCCTTCATAAGATGCAAGATAAATGTAACATATGGAAGTAATTTTCACTGTGACCTAAGCAGTTACTTTCCTCTCTTTAGTGAAGGATAGATATCCAATAGAAGGGAGGTTTCCATAGAAACCTCAAAGGATCCTATATAAAGTCAAGGCACGTCTACAACCCCTTATCTTCATTACTTGATTTGTACCACCAACTAGATCAAGGTTCAAAGTGAGGTTAAGATGGTTAAAACAAAGAAAATGCAATGTGTGTGTGAGGGTTGTTTCCAAAACAATGGAAGATATCCACCACAAAAAATAAATCAAATAAATTCCCCAAAACACTAGCTATCAAAGAAAAATAAATGGTTGTAATAAAACTTGAATAAAGAGATGATTCACTTCAGAAAATAACAAGTTTACGACAGTAGTAATAAAACAATCCTAAATTAGCAAGAATGCAATGAAAGAGGCATTAAATGCTAGCTAAAAGACAATCAAACCAATAACTAATGATTTCTAAAACTAAATAGCATGAAACTACTTTAAATTAATGCAATATGCCAAACCTTGACAACTAAAAATTGCAACAACGCAACAATAAATGATGTTAGAGACAATTCTAGGTAAAAATGCAAGACGTTAAGCTAGGAATGGTAGAGAAATGAAGATGCAATGCTACTAGACCTAAAACTAACATAAGATGTCAAGGAGGGAGGGAGGTTAGGGTTTAAATCACTTGTAATGGAGGAAAAATATTATTGTTGTCTAGCTTACTTGGGCATATGGAGTTTAACATGCAACTTCTATGGAGAGAAAATGAAAGGAAAAGACTTAAACATTAAACCCTAGGTGTCAATATTCTAGAAAAGCAACTTGGGGTAGTCCACCACAAACCCCAAGAGGTCATCATGTGTCTTCTAAAAGACTTTAGCAAGGGATCAAGAGGATCTTGGTTAGAACCCTAGAGTATTCCACTACAAACCCTAGAAGCTTAACCTATTAGAGAAAGACTAGAGTAATCCACTACAAACCATAGAAAAACTCTTATGTCCTTTAACAAGTTTTAAATGAATGATAACATGGAAGATAGTCCACTACAAATATTTCTTAGGGTTTCAAAACAAAATTTATCCAAGAGAAACAAGATAACATGCAAATTCACCACTTTGATAAAGAATTTACTTAATACATCAAGAATAAACCATTCAAGACTTGAAAAGAACACTTACTAGTCAAATCGTATGTCATGAAAGAAACCCTAGAAATGAAATAATCCACAAACACTTGCAAAGAATCCACTAGATCACTCTGCAAAATGTGTGCACAAGTACTCCATGACGAGAAAGAAGGATAAGAGACAAGTGTAGAAGTGATTCTCCAGAAGATGAGTTATGATTTACAAGTGAGGAAGTGCTAGCCTATATATATGAGGAAACTCCAATTCTTTAACTCTCTAGAATCCTCTAAAACACATTAAATCCATGATACAAGGTGGATAGGTCTATGCCAAACCCAAAAAATGCCTCCAAAATAATGATATAATGCTAAAATATGAAAACATCCTCTAAAGAAGTCACACATGAGTGTAGAATGCCAAAAGAGGGTGAAGTCATCTCCTCAAGGGGTACAAGAGCTCCATAATTCACATCAATCCAAAAAATGTGAAAAGCATCATGAAAGGCCACGTCTCTTCATCGAAAGGTCACATCATATCATCAAAAAGGTACCCAATCATCATCATAAATGTTAGGTCGGCCCAAGCTAGCATCAAGTCACCATCAAGCATGGCGTCATCATCAATATGTGGAACATCCCACGCCTCAAGAATTATATCATCATAGGAAGGGGTCCATAAACTCTCCAAAGAGGTGTTTGATCATTATAAAGGGAAATGGGGTCCATCCAAACCCTAATATCCTCAAAAATGTCCAAGTGTGTGGGATTACTACCCACTGAGTGACATATCAAGCTATCTATGCAACGTATTAGCTCAAAAGTGCAATTTCCCAGCTCCAAGAGGTGTCAAAGGGTGCCAAGAAGTAGGCCAAGTCATCATCTGACCTAACACTCACCATCAAGTGTGCAAAAACCTCCATACAATGTCCAGCATCCAAGGTAGAGGCATCAAATCTTCTAACACAAGACCATCATCAAGAAAAGCTTACATAATCAAGTAATACCAACCATTAAAAGGTACAAGAGTCATTACATTAATACAAAGTAAGCCACAATCTAATACAAAATCCACTTATGCAATTCACATTGGGTATATTCTTCAAACTTCAAACTAGCTTAAGACTTTATGCAATTTATCAAGTTTAAGTATGGGAGGGCCATTACAAGATCTTATTACGTGTTCTAGTACCCAAGTAGAGGGATAGTTCCTCAAAGCCCTTCCAAAGTATAAATATAAGTGAATGATATGGTATGGGGTTTACTTCATGGCCATGGTGTCATTGATATGCAAGGCCACGTTGTTGACGATAAAAAAACGCAACGAGGATTTCGCCCGCAAAGTATTGCTAAAAGTCTATTATTATAAGCTAATGATATATATAATACTAGTAGGTGGGACCCCCTTGTGGATTGGAGGATCAGATGAGGTTCTTATTTGATATTTGTGTTGTTGTTCGACATTGCTCATAAGGTTCTACGTGATTGATGATGAAATATTGGTTTTATTTGCGACATGATAGCAGATATATAATGCGTATTATGTGTTGGTTCTGATTGCTCTAAGCTCTAAATTCCATATTGTATGAATGTCTTATATTCATTATTATCACATTTCTATTAGCGCCATGATTTGTTACACGTTGCACCTGCACAAGACACATGTTAGTTGTGATAAGAGATAAAAGAAACATGAGGAAAACAAAATCCAAGGAAGAGGAGCTATCCTATACTATACTATGCTATGCTACATTATATGCAAATGAAATTAAAAGGATAATTGTTAGTCCTAGATAAAAAAGTTAGTGGCTATACGATGTATTGATTTATATGCAGGCACATTCAATATCCATTATGGTATGTTTGGCAATGGTTAATGTGATATGGGGCACAATTGGAAATTAGTGGATGTTAGTTTCGATGCATAGATTAATTGAATGGAGTAATGGATGGTGGTTGGCATGTACTAAGTAATTGAATGAGTAAAGGATGGAAGCGACGTGCATTTACTGCACGTCATTCCATACCTCTCCCACTAGCCATCACCCTAGCTTGGCTATTGTTCAATTGTTATTCGTTGTGGTTAAGCTCTGATTTCCAGGCGAGAGAATAACTGCTCGACGAAGCTCGTGTTTTTAAGGCTATTTGGTTACAGGTATGTTTTATTTTGCCATCCATGAACTCACTCTGTTTATGAAATAGATGTTGGCCTGATGATGTATTGGTCTATGTTTTTCTTAAGGCTGGAAATTGTGTGAACTCTAGTGTTTCTCTGGAATGGTTGTTTGTGTGGTATTTGTTGCAAATAGAAAACTGGGTGGTTGAGGTCACGATTTCATTTATTTTTCTAAGTAGTGGAAGCCATGAAGGCTCTCTGTTGTCCTTATGGGTTTTTGTTGGAGGGTTCATTCAATCCAGACTTGTTGGCTGTCTCCACACAATTCTTGTCACCATACCCGGTCATATTTGTTGTTATGGGGTTGTTGGGTTTGATTTCGAACCACCTTGTGTCACTACATATAGTTTCACCTAGTTGTGGGATCGTTTATGTTATTGGTGTCTGCGCAATTGGTTATGATGGCTATTATGCCAAGGGGATTTCTTTAGGGTTGGTTGCTATTTCATGGCTTTGTTTTATATCAACATTATTCAGGTTGATTGGGGAAAAAAACGAGGGTTATGCCCCGTGTGTTCTCAGTGTTATTACAAGCCAGTAAGAAGCCTCTGTTCCTTTGTTCGTAATCTCTCCTACCTGGTGAGATGTCACCCTGTCTTGCAAGTTATTGGTTATGTGGCCTATGTGTCCATTGTATTGTCTCAAAGGGATCTCACTTGCTGTTGGTGGTTGACTCCAGTCTCCCTGTGTTGATTCCACAGAGTGAACCCTTGATTACTCAAAGCCCGTTTTTTATATTGAGCCAGTCGGGTATATTGTTGACTATTATGAGTTGGTGGAGTAGCGCTGACAATGGTGACTATTAGCTCGTCTCTGTTAATATCATTGAAAGTGGTTTTTATTATTGGTAGATGGTCACTGCATTATTTATGATGACAGTTAAATTGATGGCTCGATATGTTTAATTCGTTGATTTGAGAAATGGAAATAGATACACAGTCATTGTCTCTTGTGTTGTAGCACTTGGATTTCTAACCCAACATTATTTTATGGTTTGATTAAGTCACAATGATGCTTCTTGCATTTTTCGTTGGTCTGTGGGTTTCTTACAACATGGTATAAGTTGAAATGATGATTGTTGTTACTATGTGTTTAAATTTTCCAATTGGGATTATTGCAATTTGAAATATTGTTGATTGTGTTCTGGCTGTCCACTGTGTATGTTTGATGGATATCGTGCACCGTATCATTGATTGCACCATCAGAGATGGGCACAGGTTCTATAACAGTATGGTTTCATTGCAATTTAGTTGTTAAATTGAATTGAGGAATGGAATCGGGCACGATTTTAAAAGAACTCGTGTCTATGTTTTATTTGAAGGATTAATTTATGACAATGGTTGATGGTTTGGATGTTGAACAGAGTCAATACAAATGATTGTGTGTTCATTGGATTTGTGTTAAATGTTAAAAAGAAGAAGTGAGAGTAAACAAAATTCTTGTACAGGTTGTTTTGGAAAGCATATTATTTTGAATATGATGACACTTTGATTAATTAAAAGTGTTAAGAATGTAAAGGTGAACAATGAGCAAGTTTAACACACAATAATGGTTAAATTATACACATGAATTGTTTAATTGATCACAACAATTATTTGGTTAGTGTTGGATTGTTTGCATTAAATATAGAATTGTTTTATGGATTACTTAATTGATTTTATGAACAATATCCGTTCTTTTCCCCTACCATTATTTCACTTTTCGCTAATTACAATCCCCTTGCCTTCCCATTTTCATTACTCACTCCCTGTTCCTAAAATTTAATTACAGTTAAGAGGAACTCTATATTATGACAATTTAAGATGGATTACAGTGATATGTTCTTTGGTTTACATTACAATTGATTGTTTGTTGTCTATGAGCAGTAATCATGATCTTTTCCCCCTCATTTTAACATTTTTCGCTCATTACAACCCCTCACATATCCCAGAACCTTTGTTCACCCCCTTCTCATTGACAACAATTAGACAATTTGTATGGATTGGATTGCATGATTCTGATATGTTGTTGAGCCAAAATTTATTTCATATTTTAAAAGGAGTTGTCATGTATGGTTGTTAAAGAAACTATTTGCTAATCAATTATGCATACATGAATGAGATTTTTCAACCGATGTAGCCATGTCAGAGGTAACCAAAGAAGAGGTAATTGGAACATGGGCCCTAGAAAGCCAAGATTCTCTATACACTTTGATGCTGACTCGCAAGAGTTAAGCCAACTATTTCAAGATGGGTTTTTTAATTGGATTGGGAAAGGAGTGGTACAACCTAGGCCTGAAAGGCCTCCCTTCCAAGCTCCATAGGTCCCTGGTATCCCCATGCCCCCTCATGTCTCATTGCAGCCTGAAGTTCCCAAAAATGACGGATGGCAAGAGATTGTCCACTCGACAGTATCCCAACATCGTGGTTGGCCCAATTTGTCTTTACCCGCTCCCCGTCTATCAATCAAATTGTCCAAGTTGTCCCTGTCCACTCACCAGTTTAGTCTTCCCATGTGAGTAAAAGGTTGAAAATCGAGGCCCACCATGCCCCTAACAAAGGAAAATCCATTGTTGCCCCTTCCTCACCCTCCAATGGCTCTGATAAATCAGTGTCCTTCCGCATGCATTTGAGGGATGATTGCTCTCATGTGATCAATGAGATTAGGCCTAAAGGCTCAGCATAGCCTAAGGAATATTCAGAGAGATCAAAAGGTGGCAACAACAACAAGGGAAGGATTGCATCTCAGAGTGAAAAATATGGATTTTTTATTTTTTTTATAAATTGATGATAACAATTGACTTCTGGAATTTTGGACAACACATTATTTTTTGGATATATGGGTAATATATTTTGGAAATAATTTCAATTATTATTGAGATAAATTGTCAAATATGGATGTGATGATGGGAGTCACAAGGAGGGATGTTTTGTTTAATTGACTAGTTGTGTTATGATTGTTAAAAGCTAAAGGGAGTCATAAGGGGTCCCACCTACTAGTTATTATTTATTTAAAACCCTTTATTATGATTAATTACTTTTCCCACTAACTAAAAGTTGGTTGAGTTTTAGTTAACTTAACTAATGAAGTAGTTCAACTACTTCAACCAATTCTAATTTTCTTAAAGGAAAAAGGAAAGGGAGGAACAAGAGGAGAATAGAAGGAGAAGCATACTAAGGTTTTCTCTTTGAGTTTTTGTTGAGTTAATTCAATTTTCATTCATTCTCTAATTCATTAGAAGCCTAATTCTTTTTTATGATAGCACTATTGTAGACAACAAGATTCAGGGTTGAATTACATCATTCAGACACTTGTTTTTCAGAGGTGTTGATCTATCTTTTATAGTCTGTGTAGGCTTGTTTGTTTGTGAATTAGTTTTCATGACTGACAAAGGCTATTGTGCAGAGTCTAGTGGGAAACAATCTGTGGCAAGCTGATCCGGCTTTTCAAATTCAGTTTTTGATTTTGTGTTAGAAGTCCTTTTGTATGTTTCATCGGGGACGTCTAAATTTGACTTTGGTCCAAAACTTCCTCAGGAAATTTTGTAAAGAGAATGATTCTTTGATGAATTGGAATGAAACAAAGGATTGCTTTATGCCTCATATGTGTTGACCATTGACTTAGTGTTTTTACTTCTGTCTTTATATTTATTTCAACATTTGATATGTTCATAAAATTACATAAAAAATGATTTTTTCAGCAAGCTTTTAATTATAAAAAAAAACAACCTAAGCACTTGTAAACAATACTTGTGAATTAGGATATCAGTTTTGATGGCTATAAACATAGGGTGATATTCCCGTCTATCTTTCTTTAGCCAAGCAGGATCTGAAAATGTTTGAGTAAGATCATTTCATATATTTTCCTCAACATTTATTTGGCGACCATATTGGGGAGATCTTCAATGTCTCTCTGGTTATTTTTTATGCTTGATTAGCATCAAAGACATCTTCTTCTTCTTCTTCTTCTTTTATTTTATTTTATTTTATTTTATCTGATATTGATTCTTTGACTATTTTAATTCTTAATGTCTGTGCTTGTTGCAAGGCAACCCAATATTGAGCCTGAGCTTCAAGATCATATCAACATTGCTTTGAATTTGTTCAACACCATTTAGACACTGCCAATACTCGTGATGATCTTAATCATTCATGGGAAACAATTGAGTGAGATATTAGTGCCCATGAATGTTTGGCAGATAGACGTAGACAACCTAGAAATCAACAATAACCTTCTTGTTCCTTCATTTTTGGCCTTACTTTCATGTCCTTAGACTCTCATGTTTCTAGAAGAAGAAGAGGCTTATCACCTAAAATTAATATTGTTGTTGAAATAGGAAGGAGTGTTGTGTTATTGACCCAACAAAGTGCTCTAAGGAGAACCTTGTCGGATTCAGCCAGTTCGTCTTTCTTTCCCTCACCTATCATCCACAAGATGGCATCTAGCGGTGGCTCTGGTGGCACTATAAGTGCTTCCTCCTCTTAGTATTCATCTTTTCCAGTGATTGGTAGCTTATATAGCCACCATATCCCTATCCAATCTACCACGAATCCCATCAAATTCATTAAAAAGTATGGGATTTTTCAGTTTGATGAAGATGCCACAACCACACTGTGGAATGTGTCCTCTCCTCTTAACCTATCACCTACTACTTGTCCACTTCCTATATTCAAAGAGCATATCCCTAGGTTTTTGGGGAATAACATTGTCACTACAAATGAACACCTGGTGGCATTTTCTAATGCTTGTCACAATATATGAACCAATGACAATGACACTTGCATGTGCTTATTCGTCAATTCCTTGGAAGGAAAGGCTGCAACCGATTTCTTTGACCGTCCTCTTAAGATTATATATACTTGGGAGGAGTTAGTCTATTGGTTCAGATCCACCTATGGGCAATCTAAAAGCCCAGCTGAGCAGTTACGGGAGTATAATAACATCGCCTAGAAGGATGGTGAGACTATCAAGTCTTTCAACTTGTGTTTCACTAAGCTATACAATAAAATCCCTGAGCTCATTTAACCTCAAAATGAAGCCACTTTCATGCATTACTACAATGCATTACCTTCCCCCTATCGTCATAGGCTTGAGGAAAAAGTCATTGATAACCTCGGTTCCTCTTTGCATACTTGTTTAGAGTATGAAGAATATATTGAAAGAACAGGTCTTCCCAGGGATAATCGGTTAAACAGACAGACATGTCCACCCTCTTACAACTAGTACACGATATGAATAATCATATGATAGTGTATGATCGAAAGGGAAATTCCTCGCCTCTAACCCCTGGAGCTTCATCCTCTTCTGCACCCCCCTTTAGAAACCCAATTGAAAATAATTTTCAGCCCAAGGCTATCTTGCCTCAAAGTTGGTGTAACTTTTGCGAGGAACACCACGAGGAAGCCACATGTGAGGTAAGGAAGAGTTCCAGAGATAAGATCTTTGGTAAAAGACCAGAAACTACCATCATTGTCCTAGATTTTGCAGAGTCGAAAGATGTCATGATCATCAATATTAGGAACAAATCCTACTCTACCAAAGGTAAATATGATCCTCCCCGCAATTCTTCTATCCCAAGCTCATCATCACTAACTGCTACGGTTCAAGTTCCTAAGGTTCCTGATAGTCAAGGAACAAATTCTCCTCTCCCCTCTTCCAAATACAATATTCTAAATCAGTTGGCCAACATCAAAGCAAATGCTACCCTTTTGGACATGGTTGTTTTCCCTGAGCAACAGAGGCATCTGAAACAATTCATGGAAGGAAAATCTTCCGTTGTAGCCAACCTCTCAGAAGAGGTGAATGAAGAGGATTTGTCTATAAATAAAGTAGGTGTACATAACTTTATATACCCTGTAAAAAATCCCCCTTTTTATATTTCTGCAAAGATTATGGATAAGATTGCCCATTGTTACCTCATTGATGGCAGTTTGGGCCCAAGTGTGATGTCGAAGATTATTATGGAAGAGCTAGGCTTGTCTTGTACAAATAAAAACGCCAGAAGCATGCTTTCCTATAATAGTCTAAAACAAACGACCATAGGTGAGATTAAAGATGTGACCTTAGTTTTGTGCGCACACCCTGAAATAAGGACAACCCTTAGTATTCAGATAATTGATATGCTAGTAAGAAATTACTCAATCATCTTAGGAAGAGATTGGAAATCTTTGACGGGTGGATACCTCTCACTCGACGAGACACATTTATCCATTCCTCGGAATGGTAAAAGAATTATAGTACTTAGAGAGGGAAGGATTTCACCTTACATAGAGAGTGTCCCACAACCTAATGTAAACTATATCGAAGAGGACCTAGGGGTATATTCCATCTTTTATGAGGAAGATAATGTCCCCTTGGAACAAATTGATTTAGATGATGGTATGTGACACATGAACTTTGATGGTTCATGCTCTAATGAAGGTAACAAAGATGGCATTATCTTTATTCCTCCTGTAGGAAAAATCCATAACTTTTCTTATAGGTTGGAGTTTTCTTGCACGAACAATGTCACTGAATTCGAAGCTTTATTATTAGGCATTGAAAACGCCTATAATCTTGGTTGTGGTCACCTTTTAGTTTTTGGAGATTCCAAGCTTGTTGTGAACCTTGTACGTAAAAATTACTCTCCTAGCAACAAGTTGATGAAACAATACACCCAAACTATTTGGGCAATTATCTCAAACCTATTATCTTTCAACATCACTCATGTTAAGAGGGAATTGAACTCAATGGCTGATCGGTTAGTTTTTTTCACAGCCTTTCCTAATCGACAACTTTTGCCACGTAGACCTGATTGTATTTTTCAATATCTATATCGTCCACATATCCCAGACAATATAGAATCTTGGCAGGTCTTCCCTAGCGATGAGATAATCTCTGCTTTCATTCAAAATGAACCCTATAATCCCAAGGAAATCATATCCATGGAAGATAACAAAATTCCTAAAGGCTTGACTCCTCTAGAGAGTTCGTTTTCATCCAGTGATGTAGGAAATAAAGAGAAAAAAAAGGAAGAGCAGTCGAAAAGGAATGTGGGTGAAACCATCTCCTTGAACATTGGGACACCCGAATCCCCAAAGAATGTTAAAATAGGTGCCCAATGTTCTGATGAATAGAAAATGAAGTTTTGCAAATCACTTGGTGAGTTTCAAGATGTCTTTGCTTGCTCTTACTAGGATCTTCGTGGTTTTGATCCTGGTATTACACAACATGCCATTCCCATCAAGGAAAGCATGAAACTAGGAAGGAAAAAACAAAGACCTGTCAGCCCTGCATTGGAAGTAACTATTCGAAGGGAGTTGGAAAAATTCTTAAAGGCTGGAATCACTTTTCCGGTCAAGTACCCTGAATGGGTTTCCAAGTTGGTTCGTGTTCTGAAGGTTACTGACCATATTCGCTTCTGCATTAATTATCGCACATTCAATCAGACTATTATGAAAAATCCTTTTCCTTCCACTGATATGGAAATGATTGTGCAACAAGTTGTAAGTTCACAGATGAGGCCCTCACTTGACAATTTTTTTAGTTACAATCAAATCAAGGTAAAAGGGAAGATGCATACAAAGCCACCCTTATTACTCATTGGGGTATCTTGACTTACGAACGTCTGTCTTCTGGTTTATCTGTTACAAGTACCACTTGTAAGGGATCTATGCAAAGAACTTTCAACGATTTCATCAGTAAGACTATTCATGTTTACCTTGATGATCTAATCATATACTCCAAAGGGCTATTAATTGTCTCAAAGTTTCAATAACTATGGTTGGGTCCTTTTGAAATTGCTTTTGTTTCAGGTACTAATTCTTACATTCTAAAATATTTACAGGAGCGGTTGTTTTCCTACAACACTAACGGTTCTCACTTGAAACATTACATGGAACCAACTTGAAAATCTCTAATGTTGTTTGGATTTTCTGTATATTAGTAGTCTAGCTCTGCTTTCATTTTTTTCACTGTTTTTCATTTCTGTTTTACAATAGTTTGATTCTTCTTTCTGTTTTGAACAATTTCTTGTTGCTTTTACATTTCTGTCATTTTATTTCTGTTGTTTTAAATTTCACAATTTTAATTCTGTCATGATTTTTATTGCTTTTTCATCTTTTAGTTGATTTTGGTCAAGAATAAGATGTTGCATCAGTTCTGCCGCAGTGGCACTCTTGCAAGATATTGTTAGTCAATAACAATCAATCTTACACAACTGTTACGATGTTCCCCCTGGAAGCACACTTGAATTTGTTATCTGCTTGCACTGTTGTCTTATAAAGAAATTGGTTATCTCCCGCTTCTACCTTCCATTTCTTCATCCATTTGATAATTTAAAAGAGAAAGTCCATAAATTTTTCTCCTTGAAGTAAAGAGAAGATTATGTTTGAATGATTATGCATACATGGATAAATCCCCTAATATTTAAGATTTTTCATGAGTTATTCCCAAATTCCCGGTGATTTTTCCATTAAATCCAGTCACTTCCCTCTGTTGCATAATCATCCTGGTTATATCTTCTTGATCTGTTGTTCTTGGTCTGTGAAACCATGTGTTCTGAGTTCTAAATCTATTGAAAACAAATTTCCCTGTGGAGTCGCCAGTTTGTTGAAGATAAAAATCGCAACGAGGATTTCTCCCGCAAAGTATTTATAAAAGTCTATTATTATAAGCTAATGATATATATAATAGTAGTAGGTGGGACCCCCTTGTATATTGGAGGATCATATGAGGTTCTTATTTGATATTTGTGTTGTTGTTTGACATTGCTCACAGGGTTCTATGTGATTGATGATGAAATATTGGTTTTATTTGCGACATGATAGTAGATGGATAATGCATATTATGTGTTGGTTCTGATTGCTCTAAGCTCTAAATTCCATATTGTATGAATGACTTATATTCACTGTTATCACATTGCTATTAGTGCCATGATTTGTTACACGTTGCACCTGCAAAAGACACATGTTAGTTGTGATATGAGATAAAATCAACATGAGGAAAAAAAAATCCAAGGAAGAGGAGTTATCCTATACTATGCTATGCTACATTATATGCAAATGAAATTAAAAGGATTATTGTTAGTCCTAGCTAACAAAGTTAGTGGCTATACGATGTATTGAGTTATATGAAGGCACATTCAATATGTGTTATGGTATGTTTGGAAATGGTTAATGTGATAATGGGGTGGCACACTTGGCAAGTAATGGATGTTATTTTCGATGCATAGATTAATTGAATGGATTAATGGATGGTGGTTGGTGTGTACTAAGTAATTGAATGAGTAAAGGATGGAAGCGATGTGCATTTACTGCACGTCAATCCATACCTCTCCCACTGGCCGTCACCCTAGTGTGGCTATTGTTCAATTGTTGTTCACTGTGGTTAAGCTCTGATTTTCAGGCGAGAGAAGAACTGCTTGAGCAAGCTGGTGTTTTTAAGGCTATTTGGTTACAGGGATGTTTTTTTTTTCCATCCATGAACTCGCTCTGTTTATGAAATAGATGTTGGCTCAGTGATGTATTGGTCAGTGTTTTTCTTAAGGATGAAAACTGTGTGAACTCTGGTGTTTCTCTAGAATGGTTCTTTGTGTGGTATTCGTTGCAAATATAAAATTGGGTGGTTGAGGTCACGATTTCATTGATTTTTCTGAGTAGTGGAAGCCATGAAGGCTCTATGGTGTCCTTATGGTTTTTTGTTGGAGGGTTCATTCAGTCCATACTTGTTGTTTGTCTCAAAACATTTCTTGTCACCATACCCAATCGTATTTGTTGTTATGGGTTTGTTGGGTTTGAGTTTGAGCCACCTTATGTCACTGCATATCGTTTCACTTGGTTGTGGGCTCGTTTATGTTATTGGTGTCTGCGCAGTTGGTTATGATGGCTATTATGCCAAGGGGCTTTCTTTAGGTTTGGTTTCTATTTCATGGATTTGTTTTATTTTAGCATTATTCGGGTTGATTGGGGAAAAACACGAGGGTTATGTCCTACATGTTCTTAGTGTTATTATAGGCTAGTAAGAAGCCTCTGCTCCTTTGTTCGTAATCTCTCCTACTTTGTGAGTTGTCACCCTATCTTGCAAGTTATTGGTTATGTGGCCTGTGTGTCCACCGTGTTGTCTCAAAGGGATCTCACCTGTTGTTGGTGGTCAACTCCAGTATCCCTTTGTTGATTCCACTCAACGAACCCTTGATTACTCAAAGCCCATTTTTTTTAATGAGCCAGTCGTGTATATTGTTGACTGTTATGAGTTGGTGGAGTAGTGCCGACAGTGGTGACTATTGGCTTGTCTGTATTAATAGCATTGACATTGGTTTTTATTATTGGTAGATGGTCGTTGCATTATTTATGATGATAGTTGAATTCATGGCTCAACATGTTTAATTGGTTGATTTGAGAAATGGAAATAGATACACAGTCGACATATCTTGTGTTGTAGCAATTGGATTGTTAACCCAACATTATTTTATGGTTTGATTAAGTCACAACGATGCTTCTTGTGTTATGCGTTGGTCTGTGGGTTTCCTACAACATGGTATAATTCGAAATGATGATTGTTGTTACTGTGTGTTTAAATTTTCCAATTGGGATTATTGCAATTTGAAATATTGTTGATTATGTTATGGTTGTCCACTGTGTATGTTTGATGGATATCGTGCATCGTATCATTGATTTCCCCATCAGAGATGGGCACGGGTTCTATAACAATATGGTTTCATTGCAATTAGTTGTTAAATTGAATTGAGGAATGGAATTGGGCACGATTTTAAAAGAACTTGTGTCTGTGTTTGATTTGAAGGATTAATTTATGACAATGGTTGATGGTTTGGATGCTAAACAGAGTCGATACAAATGACTATGTGTTCATTGGAATTGTGTTAAATGTTAAAAAGAAGAAGTGAGAGTAAACAAAATTCTTGTACATGTTGTTTTGGAAAGCATATTATTTTGAATATGATGACACTGTGATTAATTAAAAGTGTTAAATATTTAAAGGTGAGCAATGAGCAAGTTTAACACACAATAATGGTTAAATTATACACAAGAATTGTTTAACTCATCACAACAATTATTTGGTTAGTGATGGATTATTTGCATTAAATACATAATTGCTTTATGGATTACTTAATTGATTTTATGAACAATATCCGCTATTTTCCCCTACCATTATTTCACTTTTCGCTAATTACAATTCCCTCGCCTTCCCATTTTCATTACTCACTCCTTGTTGCTAAAATTTAATTACAGTTAAGAGGAAATCTATATTATGACGGTTTAAGATGGATTACATTGATATGTTCTTTGGTTTACATTACAGTTGATTGTTTGTTGTCTATGAGCAGTAATCCTGATCTTTTCCCCCTCATTTTAACATTTTTCGCTCATTACAACCCCTCGCATATCCTAGAACCTTTGTTCACCCCCTTCTCATTGACAACGATTAGACAATTTGTATGGATTGGACTGCATGAGTCTAATATGTTGCTGAGCCAAAATTTATTTCATATTTTAAAAGGAGTTGTCATGTATGGTTGTTAAAGAAACTATTTGCTAATCAATTATGCATACAGGAATATGCTTTTTCAGCCGAGGTATCCATGGCAGAGGTAACTAAGGAAGAGGTAATTGGAACATGGGCCCTAGAAGACCAATATTCTCTATACACTTTGATGCTAACTCGCAAAAGTTAGGCCAGCTATTTCAAGTTGGGTTTTTTAATTGGATTGGGCAAGGAGTGGTCCAACCTAGGCCTGAAAGGCCCCCCTTCCAAGATCCATAGGTCCCTGGTATCTCCATGCCCCCTCGTGTCTCATTGCAGCCTGAAGTTCCCGAAAATGATAGATGGAAAGATATTGTCCACCCGACAGTCTCCCAACATCGTGGCTAGCCCAATTTGTCTTTACCTGTTCCCCGCCTATCAATCAAATTGTCCATGTTGTCTATGTCCACTCACCACTTTAGTCTTCCCATGTGAGTAAAAGGTTGAAAACTAAGTCCCACCATGCCCCTGACAAAGGAAAAGCCATTGCTGCCTCTTCCTCACCCTCCAATGGCTCTGATAAATCTGTGTCCTCCCGCATGCATTTGAGGGATGATTGCTCTCATGTGATCAATGAGATTAGGCCTAAAGGCTCAACATAGCTGAAGGAAAATTCAAAGATATCAAAAGGTGATAGCAAAAACAAGGGAAGGATTGCATCTCAAAGTGAAAAATATGGATTTTAAGTTTTTTTTTATAAATTGATGATAACAGTTGACTTCTAGAATTTTGACAGCACATTATTTTTTGGATATATGGGTAATATATTTTGGAAATAATTTCAATTATTATTGAGATAAATTGTCAAATATGGATGTGATGATGGGAGTCACAAGGAGGGATGTTTTGTTTAATTGACTAGTTGTGTTATGATTGTTAAAAGATAAAGGGAGTCACAAGGGGTCCCACCTACTAGTTATTATCTATTTAAAACCCCTTATTATGATTTATTACTTTTCCCCCTAACTAAAAGTTGGTTGAGTTTTAGTTAACTTAACTAATTAATTAGTGAAACTACTTCAACCAATTCTAATTTGCTTAAAGGCAAAAGGAAAGGGAGGAACAAGAGGAGAATAGAAGGAGAAGCATACTAAGGTTTGCTCTTTGAGTTTTTGTTGAGATAATTCAGTTTTCATTCATTCCCTAATTCATTAGAAGCCTAATTATTTTTTATGATAGTAGGGTCCTATTGTAGACAACAAGATTCAGGGTTGAATTACATCATTCAGACACTTGCTTTTCATAGGTGTTGATCTATCTTTGATAGTTTGTGTAGACTTGTTTGTTTGTGAATTAGTTTTCATGACTGACAAAGGCTATTGTGCAGATTCTAGTGGGAAGAAATATATGGCAAGTTGATCCATCTTTTCAAGTTTAGTTTTTTATTTTCTATCAGAATTCCTTTTGTATGTTTCATCGGGGACGTCTAAATTTGACTTTGGTCCAAAACTTCCTCAGGAAATTTTGTAAAGAGAATGATTCTTTGATGAATTGGTTTGAAATAAAGGATTTCTTTATGTCTCATATGTGTTGACTATTGACTTAGTGTTTTTACTTCTGTCTCTATATTTATTTCAACATCTGATATGTTCAGAAAATTACATAAAAAATGATTTTTTCAGCAAGCTTTTAATTATAAAAAAAACAGTCTAAGCACTTCTAAACAATACTTGTGAATTAGGATGTCAGTTTTGATGGCTATAAACATAGGTTGATATTCTCGTCTATCTTTCTTTAGCCAAGCAGGATCTGAAAATGTTTGAGTAAGATCATTTCATATCTTTTCCTCAACATACGTATGGGTTCATCTCCATGAGCACCTTTGTAGAGGGAGCGCTTGGTGCTAGAGTTACCCTTTCCTCACAAATGTGTGTATCCCAAACCCCTTTATTGCCTTTTGATACTCATTTATTTCTTTGCAAGTCCTCTTTTTAGGTTCATGCATTTATTATATTTCTTACTAGGTTTAAGTCCTTTTAGTTTCATATGCATTCAATGCATTAGGACTAGGGGAAATTGCCTCATAATGAGGGGGTAGAGCTCAAGTTGACCTTTGTATTTTGATTTGGTCATTTGTATCCCATTATTTATTCTTTCTTTTATAGAATTTTGTTTTGTCATTATTTACTAGCTGCATCAACCTCAACATTCTATCCCTTCTTCTCATAAGAGAATGAAGGCACAGACCTTTTTGGGAGACATGTAACGACCATTTCCAAAATATGAGATAACGAAAGGAAAATATATGGAATGTGATAAACATGGGAAGGAGTGGTACGTTACCCTTATCAAGGCCTCCCAATGGCACCCATGTTCCCCAAGAGTGACAACTCCATACTAGGGCACATATGATGGCACCAAGGTGAAACAAGGAAACAAGCATAACTTCCAAGAAATCATGATCCAATATCTAACTTCAACCCATGATCCTCATATAAATATCTAATGCATTAAATTTAACACTTTATATGAAACAAATTTGACTTGTGTACCTCATGTGTGCTAGACCACCATCATTAGATGAACCATGTTGATGAAGCTGTGATGAGGGGGAGGCATCTGAGGGGTTGTTGTCTATGGAGAATGTTGATAATAATCTTTGGTATCATTGTCTTCAAAATGCGGAAAATGAGACATGATATCCTCTAGTTACCCCTTGGTGAGAGGGGGTAACAATTCCCATGCAATGCTTTTTTATTTTTTTTTAGCCCCGTATATTTTCTTTCAACGTGAGAAAATATGAATAAACTGAGAATACAACTATATATAGAAGCAATAATAAATTGTGATGCTAGTTTATTGTCATGTATAACATCGTTCATATGGGTGGTTTAATTTGTTTTCTTCTTGGAGACTTCTATCCATTCATCTTGTTGATTTCAGAATGGTATAATGGGTTTTGGCAAATTGCCTTTTTCAAGTTCTTCCACACTATTTGCTTCCTCATTTGGGAGGGATCGCAGGATTCCCAAGATTTCCAAGAGCTCATCCTCTTCTCCACCCTCTCGATCCAACTTCCCCAAAAAAATTTAGTGAAGGTATTTTCAAGAGGAGATACATCATATGGGGCCCTTGCTAGTGCTTCTACTTTTGGAATTGAAGTATGTTGTGTTAGTGAGATTGAATCTAGTTGGCTCAGGGTCCACGACATTGAATCGTTGCTTAGGGAATTTTGCAACAAGAGAGGGGTAGTAATGAAAGTATTTTGTTTCCCCCATGCTAGTGTCTTGCCTAGAATGGATGGGGCCTATAATGTTTTCAACCACATTAGGTAGGCATGGTGTCCAAGATAGACTAAATGATGTTTCCTCTCTAGGTTCCTTGCTAATTAGGTGGTGCTCCTTTAAGGCTTCGAACCTTGGAGAAACTTTCCTTTTGATTCTTGGTATAGTGGGATGCAAAGTTCCATGTTTTGAAGCATGCCCTACATCAAAAGAAAAACTATGTGTAGTCGAGAGGTTGTGTCTAGGTGTAGTCTTTTGGTACCAATGTGATCTATGAAGGAAATCCTTTGTTGAAGTCCATGTCCATGAAAATGAAAACATATGTAGTTATACCTCACTTTTGTGTTTCTACAATCTTGTAATGAAATTTTCCCAAGGCATTTATGATCCCATGCAATGATTCAAACCCCAAAAATTGCAATGGAAATTTTTCCATCCTTACCCAAATTGGAGCAATGGAGAGAGTTCATAACTAGGTCAAAGGTTGTGGTCCGTGGCTTTAGGAAAATTCCTTCATTTCCCCAAAACCAAGGTTTGGAATGAGTATTCAATATTTGTCTACTGCCAAGTCGAATTTGACTATGAAGAATCCTTTTGTGCATGGATATATATAGGCTTCTTCCTGTATTTTCGATTTTCAGGCTATTGACATCTATTTGTAAAAATCTGTTAGTTTTAGAATGAATCAACATAAGAGCTTGTTTTCTTTAAATAAATCCATTTGTTCCTCTACATCATTTATCATGTAGATGGAAGGCACTAGAGCTTCATTCACCACACATGATCAAGGGTACCTATCCAACTTAACCCCCATCGAAATGTGATTGAGAAAAGGATCCTCAATTAGACTAAGGGTATTTTTGAAGGAATGAATAGAACCGATAGGGTTACATCCAAGATGGGACATAGATCCAAAGGAGGAGGTTGTTGTTGGGTTTTCATTCATCTTGAGGGGGGTTTTCTTGATGATGGTACACTAGGTGAGAGGGACAACAGATCACATAAGAAGATATGACACATTATTCAAGTCATGCTTGTCGTTTTCAAAGGACGAAGGAGTGACAAGATGGGAAATGTCATGATGGTTGAGGCATCTATTGGGTCTTCGTAGAGGGAGCCATTTCGAGAAGGTCCATGTGGGCTACAACATATAAAATGGGATTAGCTATTGGAGAGGAGCAAGCTGGAAGATGGAGTCATGGAGGTGGCCAAGGATGTGAACAGGAGGGTGCACTCTAAGTAGGGGCCAAAGCATCCATGGCAGTGGCAACTTTGCAACTAGGGAAAAACCCTAGCCGCATCATGTGCAACATCTTCCTTTCAAATTGGATATGTAAATTTTGACCATATGTTGCCTTTAGCACTCCCTTTTTTTAATTGTTACAGCCAACATAGTGTATCCAATTTCATCCACAATTTGTTTTATCCCCTCAAAGGGATTTATAATCGCTTTCTCCACCGATTATACAATTTCAAACTACCAATTATCATCTACATGAGTGTTTGAAAATGAATCCATTGTTGGTGGTCATGCAAGAGGCAAAGAAAGTGATTGCAATACTATTGTAATGTTCTTGACTACTCAATGCAATGTACAATTCAATATGGATGACATGTGCAATGTTGGTTGGTGTGTGTTTATAATGATAATAAAGAAAAATTAAAAGTTGAACTTCATAATGTAAAAATAAATATTGATTAAAAAATTGGACCATTAATTACCATAACGTAAAACAATTGTGTGTGTGTGTATTCCAAAGAAAAAAAACTATAATTTTATTAAATGTCATAGTCATATGCCAAAGGCATTCAAAAGTGGAATACAACCACTTAACAAAATAGCTCTTCATACTTTCCTCTTTGCACATAATAGTAAAATTGTAGCAGGAATATTATGTATATTTCTTATCACAAAAACCATGAAAGTTAAATCATTCAAACTATAAACCTGAAATTGTCCTTTGACATAACCAAATTTCTATCGTAGTATATAATTAAAGCTAAGGTTCATGAGTTGTTCAGTTGTGTGCCCATCCTAGAGTATGGATATAATCTAGGTTCCTCAATCTAGTCCTAATCCATATTTGGATAGTCCATCCACTATCATGTTCTTGTCCTTGTATATGTGAGACAAAGAGATTTGGGAGAAAGTTGTCCATAGAAGTTGACATCATTATACGATGGTTGTAAAGTGAAATTCCTCAATGTTGTTTCCTTACACAACCATTGAATAACCAGGAGTGAGTCACCAAATATTTGAATTTGTGATATATCAAATGCTTGGGACATCCTCAAAACTAATTTGAGATCCATCAATTTGCTATATATATATATATATATATATATATATATATATATTCTTTTGAAGTAGGAAAACTCTATATTACTCAAGGCTACTTGCATAGCCTCTATTGATACAATCTCAAGATCTCAACATGCAACTGCATCATTGTGTGCAGGAAAAACCTAACCACTTGAAATAACCCACGGGTGGTCCATAAAGGGGCATACTTCCACTCCTTTCAGATGCCTTTGGGTCATGGGCCTGTAACACCCTATTTCCCCCAATTTGTAATTAATCATAAAATAGGAATTACCATGCTAATGCATGAGGACAATGTAAATGTATTATTGTTTGAGTTGACAATGACTGACTGTGGGGGTGAAGCCTTGAAAGTACTGGCCATGATATCACTAGAGGATGAATGTGAAAACTATAAGAGAGGGTTCATTATGACAAATAACCCCAAATTTCCCTTGATGAGGATGACAACCTCCTTCGAATCCTAAGGAGAGAAATCAGTTAATGAAGAAAGGATCGGTGGTTGAATTATCAACCACCCCCATGAATGGAAACATGGGCTGTCAGCCCGAAGTACCACAGGGACCTACAGACCTTAGCTTCCTTCTGACAAAAGGAACATGATAGGTTGGCAAACCTTCCAAGGTAAGAGGGATACACATGGGAGAGGAGACACCGGAAAAAAAAAGGAGTGTAAGCTCGCAAGGGAGATGCGCAGAGCTCTCCAGTGAGTCACGAACTGAAGGCCGCGAGCTTGATGCCGAGGAGCATCTAAGAAACCTCACCGAGGCCATAACCAAGAGAGACAAAGCTCTGAGTTATAGAGAACATGAACCAAACAGAAGCAAAAACAAAGGAAGAACCCTCGAGAAGTGTGAGAATTCCCTGGTGATATCATGGCTTGGCACGGGGGTGGCCAGAGTGCTAAGAATGAATGCCTCTGTGTCTATGGTCCGGTGGAAGGACGAACACCCACAATTAGTTGGTTGGCGGCAACCTATAATAGATAAGTGATCTCCTACCCTGTGTAATTTATCTGTAACTGTGTATGAATTGGCTATACTGTGTATGTTGCAGGAATTGTGCATGACTTCTTAATTGATATATTGTATTCCTTTTATCACTGCTTGGTTGTATAATTAGGCCAGTAAGAAATCATATGGTTAGGATATGTTTTATACTCGTAAATACTTGTGTCCTATGGTGGCATAAGCTCGAGTCACAAACTGTGTGTTCGTCAACCGTGAACACAGTTTCATGTACGCATGTAAACCTTCCTAATTGTTTGAGTCCCTTGGAGGACGAAGCCTGTTAAGCCCAGAAGAAG
The DNA here is from genome assembly GCA_009831015.1 of Picea engelmannii. NCBI lineage: Eukaryota > Viridiplantae > Streptophyta > Pinopsida > Pinales > Pinaceae > Picea > Picea engelmannii. The sequence goes on from ML794668.1 coordinate 268,598, forward strand.
AGCTCAAGGCTCTTAAGTCCTTCATAGCTGATGAAGCTCGAGAGGGATAACACTTGTAGAGTGTTCCTTAAACCAAGGTGGATTGCAGAGGAAGGGACAAAGGTTCAAAACCTTTGGAGACCAAAATTATTCAAGGATGGGAAGCAACGAAGGCTCCAGAGGAAAAATAGTCGATATTGGAGGAACACAGAGATGAGGACGGACAACCGTCAGATCTACAGAAGTAGCGATAACCTTAATGCTTCGTGCCCAAAGGAGGATTTCGACGTTCGGGAAACAGAGGTAGAGATCCCTTCGAATGCGCGATACACAAAATCCCGATGGGAAGTTACTCCGTCAGATTTCAAGTTGGATGCGTGTCAACATATGGAAGAACCTTACAACGTGCGAGTCACGAAATCCCGAACTCTTCGAAGAGGAAATCAAGCCGTCCATTGTAGAGGACGTGTGGTGAGAGATCAACATTTTGCCGACTCGTAGAGAAATAAGGTCAAAGAACATACTGTTTGAACTAGCGATGTGCGAAGGCACGATTTGATCGTAGCCGTCCATCAAGGAGAGCACGTGGCGAAAGCTCAGTGTTTCGCTTACTCGCGACTCGAAGGAGTCAACGGGCAAGGTTTTAAGGACTCGCGATATGCGAGATCGCGAAAGGATCCAGACTGTTGGATCCAAGCCATGGGAGAACTGTTGGATCAAAACCTTCACGTGGTATCGCGTATCAGGGGTTCAAAGGTTGAAAGAATTTCTTTTCGAATGCAGAAGTCATGAAGTGTTGAGAATCGAGGGCTTGTGCAAACACGCGGCACATCCATTAGGTGGGGACCACGTGGTTGACAAGTGACAGGTGGTGGACACATGTTGCCTGGGAAAGAGTCAACCCATTTTTGACCTTTCACATTTCGAGGATTTGCGAAGGAGGAGAACGAGGGCTCAACACTCCAACTTGTGAAGTCGCGAGTTGTGAGTAGTACTAGTGTTTAGCCTAGCCTACGGTTGTATGCAGCAGGCGCTAGTGAGGAGGGAGCCATACCTGTATCGCATTTCGGGTATCGACGTTTGGAGAAAGAGGAGTCGAGAGCCTTGACTCTCCAACTCATGATTTGTGAAAGGCGCTTGCGCTAAGGCCAGGTTGTGGTATCTTGGAGGAGGATAAGGGAAGGGATGGTCTACGCTAGGCCCCGTAGAAATTTAGGGATTCTGTCCCTCGAAGAAAAGACAAAAAAAAATTAGTTGTCATAGTGGGTGTGTGACAAATTGGTATCAGAGCATGGTTACAACACTTGGCCTGCTTGGGCTCATGTATGAGTCGTGTAAGGAGATATAGTTATCTACATTTACTCCTTGAGGAGAAGGACTGTAGATTGAACTTGTGTTTTTGGGAATTCTTTTTGAATTTCAACAAAAGAATTTCTTTAACCCCTTTGTCAAAGTGACGACTACTCTTACCTAAGTAGGGATATGCTAATTAACATGGATAATAAGACTTGAATGTGGATAGCTAAAGGTGGCAGAGTTATGTCAAAGGTAGCTGAAGCCCGAAAGACGAAAAACCTGATGTTAGTGACGCCGCCTCTAAGCATGGGTAGTTGGAACATTAGGCACTGATGATGGCTGGTAATATAATGGTTAATACCTTTGTGGGCCTAAAGGAATCTAAGAGGATCAGGTAGGATCCTTGGTTGTATAATTACTTCTTTATATTAAAATCAGAGTATATAACTCCTCGTGACCAGAAAAAAGTGAGATGGGTAAGACCCTATGGATGTTGAAGCAAGGAGGTTTTCTTGCTAAGACGTTGTCGCATAAAGAGGAAAGTGACCCTGGTTGGTTATAGCCATGAGAGAAGACAACACCAACACGAGGTATGACTATAAGATTAGTCCTGTAAGTGACTGAAGTCTCAAACTAAAGGACACTAATGATGAAATTAAACTATCAAGTGAATGCATTAGGTAAAAAGGTGCAATAGATGCACCTACATATACATGAATGTGTATACGTGATCATAAGGATGCTTGGAAGATCCTTGGAAAAAAAAGAAGGATATAGAAGTTGGATATGTCCATGTGTGTGAATGACATGGAAGGGGTGCAAGCAATGAGCTTGCATGATAAATGTTTGGTTAGGTTTGTGTGCGTTATGCTTGAGTGCATGGATTTAATGCATTGTGAAGCTTCTTGATATAAAGCCTGATTTAATACCAGTTAGATATGAATGATATTACATGTACAAGCACATGTATAATGTAAGAATATAGGTATACTAAAGACACGAGGTGACTGTCTAAATGAGGGAAATATAAAGCAAGAATCGCTCTTGTTCAGATCAAACAAATACTATGGATGCATGGCTGACCCCATTTTGAAGAGTCACAAAAGTTTTGTTCCAAGTAATAGCTTGAGGGGACTGTATTCCCTTTTCTCTAGGAATATTAATATGATTAGATAGAAGGGTAAATGAGCAAAGATGTCATGTTGTCATAATAAGAGGCAAATGATTATGCCTTTGGGAATCACATGAGAAGGATTGTGAACAATCCTGAGTTGACTGATCTTAAAAGTAAAGATGTATGTGGGCTGTGAAATATACCTATGACAGCTACATGCAGGCTTAGGATTATGAATATGGTTAAATACATCATGGATGTAAGTTAACAAAACCATAATACGTAATTAGGTACATGACAAAGATGCATGTTTATATTCCTTAAGGGAATATTTGGTAGATAGCTAAAGCTAACTCAAGGTTGAGGCCATCACAAATAGTGATGGATATGCAATAAGTAAGTTGCATGCTTAAGGAGTTCCTTGTGGAGGAACTGTGTGAAGACTCTGTTAGGAAAATGAAGTCACAACCTTAATGACTGTTGAGAATTAAGCAGTAAGCCACAAGCTTATATATATACACTAGAATCCTGGATTACATTTTGAGAAATATCATGTAATGAATAAGAAGACTAATAAATGAATATTGACCAATTATGATAATTGAATGGTAGTGTGAAAGATGCACATGTTCATGATTCATTATGGGCAAAATATTTTTCTATTAAAGCATGCTGAAGTATCCTAAGAGTTAGGATGAGCCTAACCCAGGGCTGCTCAGAAAAAGAGCAGTTGTGGAAACCGGTATAGTTGGTAAGAGGAAAGTAAACCCCCCGAGTATGATTAAATGAATAAATGAGTATGTTTAACTAATAAGGCTTGGTTGAAGCCGTGATTAAGAAAAGAAAATAAGGCATTAGGGATAACTCGACTAGGCTGAACTCTAGCCCTGGTGGTGTAGAAAGAGTTGGAAGAAGGGGAGAGTTCCCAATTCTTTCCTCGCTGAGTATTATGTTTTCTCTTGGATGAGAAATATGGTATGCCAATGAAAGTAAAAAGGTTTTGAAACATAGTGATAAGGATTGTATTGCTGAAGATGCAATCGAAATTTGTTTGTGTTGCACTTGTGGAAACATTTGAAGATAATATGATGAAGTGCATGAAGACATGCTAGGACATTTTAAAGATGTTTATGAATTCGAATGTTATGATACATGCATTTGGTTTAATATTACGACTAATATAATTGTGACTATGATGATGCATGCTATGTATAGAAAGGAATTGGAGCTATTGAGGAAGACAATTGTCAATGACGGGCAACCTCAAGCAGAGGATGACCAGGAGAAGGCTGTGGCTGAAAGATTGTTGACAGGACTGTGAAAATCCAGCTAAAGCACTATTGATGAGGTAGAGATCAGAAAGAGAGTGCTAGCAGCCAAGAACAGGTATAAAAAAATGTTCATGCTTATGTGGATCAGGGTATGAAAGGATTCGGGTGAGAACCCCTTCCGAAATATTTTATTGTCTCATGTTATGCATGAAAATTGAAAGTGCAGTGGTATGCCATGGATACCCAAGTAGGGTATGATTCGGGAAGGAGAACGTGAATTATGGAGGCGTGAACCTCTGGTAGTAAAGACTAATTGTAACCCTCGGAAGAATTCATGAACTGATATTTCATGAATACATGGACCAACCAAGGAACAATTGGAAACAAAAGTGCTCATAGATAGCACGTTGCATGGAATTACTTCAAGGAAATGCATATTTGCATAAAGGACAGACAATGGATTTCCCATTGAGGAAGGAGGACCTTCCAACATTTCTACTCACATTGTATAGGTGTTAGAGAAAACCAAATTGGAGTGGCCATGAGTGTTGGCACCCTGGTTATTAATGAAGGCATAATGCTTGGGTGCATTCATGAGAAACTTTTAAGTTTCATGTGTACTAATTTGGGATCGTGATCGGCCTATAGAAGGAAGCATGGTCCTGTTGTAAGAATGAATGAAAATGAATAGGCCATGTGGTGGAGAGGTTGTTTAAGTTCCAACACACCATGGCCAAGAACCTGTCATAAAGTGTGACAAACTTGAAATCAATGCAAGGGTGCATTGGGTATGAATGTGGCCACAAATGTTGGCGCATTCATTAAAATCAATTGATATCCGAATCACATTTTGAAAATTTGGTAGGCTAGAATGATGCATAGGTAAGGGATGATGTATCCTTTCGCATTGAATCCTTGAATAGATGAAATGATCTGGACTATTAGTATACTTTATTTTCGAAAAAGGTAATGTACATGAAAAACTATCAATTGTTTGGCTGTGTAAAGAATGAAATTGCAGGGAGGAAAGGGTTTTGGATATGGCAGTGTTGTAAGTCCATAAGGAAGACTGATTGCCTGTTGAGCCAAACTGCAAGGAATGGTATTTTTTTTTTGAGAAAGTATTTTAATTGTTAAGTATGCACAATTCTGAAATTGTGTAAAGGTGCAATAAAATGTATATGCATGGAAAAGATAACAAGTTGTTTGGCCGATTGAAGTTGAAAGTGCAGGAAGCAAAGGGGTCGTGGATATGGCAGCATTGTAAGTCCATAAGGAAGGCCAATTTCCTACTGAGCCAAACCGTTATGGGAAGGAAAGTCCCATAATTATGAATCTGGTTCCTGTGCGGAACAAATATAAAAACAAATCATGAGATTGGAAAATCTGTGGGTGACAGATTTGCAATAAAATTATGAAATTCAAAATTTATAATGATATCTCGTGAATTTTGTATACCTATGATACAGGTGAGAAGAAAAGACATGTCCAGAAAGGATAGATGAGGGCTGTCAAAGTTGAAGATGATGAACATGGCTACTACTGAGCCATGAAAACCTCGTGATAAGCCATGATCACCTGAAAAATTATTGTGTTGAGGTAACACAAGCCAGAGGTACGCCTCGGCAAAGAAAGTCCGAGGGACACCTCGACTGTAAGACTCGATAGAGTCTCTAAAATTTTCTTGTGCGAGAAACCCTTGGGAGGGAAAGATGGATCGCCCGAGGGACTATCTAGCAGTGAAGGGGATGCCTGAGCCCGGGCCCAGAGCTTGAGTAACCACAAGGAAGAGGAGACCTTAATAATTCTTGTAAACTATTGGGATCATGCACACAGTGGGTAGTTTCCCGTGTGGAAAAACCTTGGAAAGGAATATGAAATCATGATAGCTCTTGTGAACTATTGAATTGGAATCATGTACCCGATGGGTACGTCAAGGAAAGCGATGAGCATGTATAACAAAACTACCATGTGGATACAGATCCACAAACTGCACAGATAAGTATTGTGCTAAGATTATGAAATTTTCCTTTTGAATTTTGAACAACAGTAAGATGTTTTCGCACAAAATTGTGATTAATGTACTTGTTGTCCAAGAATTATTGAAGGCAGATGACGAAGACTAATATCCTGAAAGAGGACCTGACCGGGAACGAAGGTCAAGACTTCTAAAGTGGCTGAATGAGAAAGGCGTGATAGGTGTTTTTGAGAAAGAACACTGAGGACAGTGTTCCTTTAAGGGGGAGGGAATTGTAACACCCTATTTCCCCCAATTTGTAATTAATCATAAAATGAGAATTACCATGCTAATGCATGAGGACAATGTAAATGTATTATTGTTTGAGTTGCCAATGACTGACTGTGGGGGTGAAGCCTTGAAAGTACTGGCCATGATATCACTAGAGGAAGAATGTGAAAACTATAAGAGAGGGTTCATTATGAAAAATAACCCCAAATTTCCCTTGATGAGGATGACAACCTCCTTTGGATCCCAAGGAGAGAAATCAGTTAATGAAGAAAGGACCAGTGGTTGAATTATCAACCACCCCCATGAATGGAAACATGGTTTGTTAGCTCGAAGTACCACAGGGACCTGCAAACCTGAGCTTCCTTCTGACAGAAGGAACAGGATAGGTCAACAAACCTTCCAAGGTAAGAGGGATACACATGGGAGAGGAGACATCGGGAAAAAAAAGGAGTGTAAGCACGCAAGGGAGATGCGCAGATCTCTCCAGCAAGTCATGAACTGAAGGCCACGGGCTTGATGCCAAGGAGCATCTGAGAAACCTTGCCAAGGCCATAACCGAGAGAGAGAAAGCTTTGAGTTACAGAGAACATGACCCAAATAGAAGTGGAAACAGAGGAAGAACCCTCGAGAAGTGTGAGAATTCCCCGGTGATATCATGGCTTGGCACGGGGGTGGCCAGAGTGCTAAGAATGAATGCCTCTGTGCCTATGGTCGGGTGGAAGGATGAACACCCATAGTTACTTGGTTGGCGGAAACCTATAATAGATAAGTGATCTCCTGCCCTGTGTAATTTATTTGTAACTGTGTATGAATTGGCTATACTGTGTATGTTGCAAGAATTGTGCATGACTTCTTAATGGATATGTTGTATTCCTTTTATCACTGCTTGGTTGTATAATTAGGCCAGTAAGAAATCATATGGTTAGGATATGTTTTATACTCATAAATGCTTGTGTCCTGTGGTGGCATAAGCCCGAGTCACGAACTGTGTGTTTGACGACTATGAACACAGTTTCATGTATGCATGTAAACCTTCCTAATTGTTTTGAGTCCCTTGGAGGATGAAGCCTGTTAAGCCCAGAAGAAGAACGCAAGGCTCTTAATTCCTTCATAGCTGACGAAGCTCAGAAGGGATAACACTTGCAGAGTGTTCCTTAAACCAAGGTGGATTGCAGAGGAAGGGACAAAGGTTCGAAACCTTTGGAGACCAAAATTATTCAAGGACGGGAAGCAGCGAAGGCTCTAGAGGGAAAATGTTCGATATTGGAGGAATGCAAAGATGAGGAAGGACAATCGTCAGATCTACAGAAGTAGCGATAACCTTAACGCTTCGTGCCCAAAGGAGGATTTCGACGTTCGGGAAATAGAGGTAGAGATCCCTTCGAATGCGCGATACACGAAATCCCGACGGGAAGTTAGACCGTCAGATTTCAAGTTGGATGCGTGTCAACCTATGGAAGAACCTTACAACGTGCGAGTCACGAAATCCTGAACTCTTCGAAGAGGAAATCAAGCCATCCATTGTAGAGGACGTGTGGTGAGAGTTGAACATTTCGCTGACTCATAGAGCAAGAAGGTCAAAGAACATACTATTCGAACTAGCGATGTGCGAAGGCACGATTTGATCGTAGCCATCCATCAAGGAGGGCACGTGGCGAAAGCTCAGCGTTTCGCTTACTTGTGACTCGAAGGAGTCAACGGGCAAGGTTTTAAGGAATCGCGATACACGAGATCGCGAAAGGATCCAGACTGTTGGATCCAAGCCACGGGAGAACCGTTGGATCAAAACCTCCGCGTGGTATCGCGTATCGGGGGTTCAAAGGTTGAAAGAATTTCTTTTCGAATGCAGAAGTCATGAAGTGTTGAGCATCGAGGGCTTATGCAAACACGTGGCACATCCGTTAGGTGGGGACCGCGTGGTTGACAGGTGGTGGACACATGTCACCTAGGAAAGAGTCAACCCATTGTTGACCTTTCACGTTTCGGGGATTTGCAAAGGAGGAGCACGAGGGCTCAACACTCCAACTTGCGAAGTCGCGAGTTGCGAGTAGTACTAGTGTTTAGCCTAGCCTACGGTTGTATGTAGTAGGCACTAGTGAGGAGGGAGCCATACTTGTATCTCATTTTGGGTATCGGCATTTGTAGAAAGAGGAGTCGAGAGCCTTGACTCTCCAACTCGCGAGTTGCGAAAGGAGCTTGTGTTAAGGCCAGGTTGTGGTCTCTTGGAGGAGGATAAGGGAAGGGATGGTCTGTGCTAGGCCCCGTAGAAATTCAGGGATTCTGTCCCTCGAAGAAAAGACAAAAAAAAATTAGTTGTCGTAGTGGGTGTGTGACAGGGCCATTAACCCATTTCCTTACATCCAAGGAAAACAAGATCTAAGCTAGTCAAACGCTTGGACCAACCTCAAAACTAATTTGAGAGTCATCAAACACTTGGGCCAAACTCAAAACTAATTTGAGAGGCATCAATTTGTAGTGTGTGTGTGAGAGAGAGAGAGGCATCAATTTGTAGTGTGTGTGTGTGTGTGAGAGAGAGAGAGAGCCATAATTTTGTAGTGTGTGTGTGTGTGTACACACACACACACACACACACACACACTACAAACTGATCGCTCTCAAATTAGAGTTGAGGTTGGCCCAAGCATTTGATGTATCACAAATTCAAATATTGGGGAAGAGGTTAAATGACAATTGGGACTCTATGTTTGGCCTCATGTATTAGGATAAGATAGGATGCCACTTGATAGCACATGACCCCTCTATTAGAGCCTTAACGATGACGAACATTGGATATTGGCATTGTCTATATTGCAGTTAGAAAGAGATGTTGGATTCATCTTTTTTGGTCTTGGAGTATGACTTTAAATTGTTTTTTATTGGCTCAGAGCTAGTTTTCCTTGGACATAGGGAAATAGCTTAATGGCCCAAGACCAGATGACATCTAGCAGGAGTGGAATTTTACCCCTTTATGGACCACCTGTGGGTTATTTTAAGTGGTCATGTTTTTCCTGCACATTGTTATTCCCCCATGCCTAGGGGTAACTATAGGAGGTCATGTCTTGAGGCCCACAATGCAGAAAATGATCTACACCATGATGATGATGATCAACATGTCCACAAATGGCAGCCCAACAACCCCCCTACTTGCCTCCAAGAACATATCAACCAAGGCTCATCACACTCAAGAAACCCAGAGCATGGGAGACGGTAATCCATTGTCACCATGAGGTATGTTAGTCCTTCTTTCATGCAAAGTGTTGTACTTAATTTATTGGGCATGTGGGTGAAAATACTTGGTTGAAGTCAGATAATGGATCATGAGTTTGGGAAATTGTGTCAATTTCCTTGTTTCACCTTGGTGGTTAGCTTCTATTCCCTGGTCCCATGTTGTCACCACCCAAGGAAAAGGGTTAATATTGGGGGGGCCTCCCAAGGGTAACATTTTGTTCCCAATCATACTTAACACCTTCCATCTTAAATCCTTTCACATATCCTAAAATTCATCTATGGTCCATTCTCTCATGAGAAGAAGGGGCTAAAGTCCCATAGGTTGATGCAGTTGCTCTATGTATATGTTATTGCTAAATTATAAAGGCCATCATAAGAGCCTCATGCCAGGTTGAGCTCTACCCCCTCTAATGGTAATCACCCTTGTCTGGATGCAAATGAATGCACCAATTAGAAAGGACTACTACCCAGTAAAAAGTAAAGGAATGAAGTTTTAAACCTTATTATAGGGAGTTGCAAATGATAACTAGGTATGAAAAGGAAAATAAGGGGTTCGAAATGCAAAAAGTACTGAGGAAAGGGTATTTCAAGCAAGCAAGTGCTCCCTCTACAAAGGTGCTCGTAGAAATGGATACCATAAGCCACGAAGTAAGCCCTAATACCATATCACATTCACACTTACTCTTGATGGGTTTTTACTTTCCCTTGTCACTCTCGGGACCTATACCTCTACTTGGGCTATTTTATTTCTTGTCTAGATGGCACACCTAACAGGGTTGTATGAAGACCCTCCCATACTTAAACTTGGTGACTCACATGGGGTCTTGGCCGGTGTGATGCTTGAAGGGGATACCAGGGTGAATAATTTTACATGGCTCATGTCTTAAGTTGCAACTTAATTCACATGTTTTAAGGACTAATGTTTCTTATGAACTTTGGTTAAACTTGTCTTATACTTTGGTTAACCTTGTCTTATACTTGGACATCATTCCTTTATTGTAGGACTTTAGAATGTGTGATGGAGAGCAGTGGGACATCCAGTGACTCACCACCCTCAGAAAATGGCTCTCACATTCTAAGAACCTTGGAAAATGGACATATGGGCTTGGTTTGAGTAGTTATGGTCATTATGCCACTCATATGGGCTAGAATCCCACAACATGGGCAAAGCACCCCGAAGCTCTTATGCACAGAGGATGGAGGACATTTCCTTTGGAGGAACCTTGGAATCACTTGGGGATGAGATTGCACTCCTTTTTCACTTAGGCATGACCTTTGGAGGCCTATGATGTCACCCTCTAGCCTTGACGCCAACTTTTGGGGCTAGGGTTTGATGGATTTGGGTGGTTCCAAAGATGATTTGACATGGATTGGGGTGAGAGGACACCTTGATTCACATCCTTACACATTTGGGCATGCCACAAGGCCTTTGGAGGCATAAAATTTCACTCCTTAAGCATTAATCTCTCACATCTAAGCATTATGTCACCCTTCTAGGGCATGTCATCACCCTTTTTAGGGTTTTATTTATGTATTTTGTAATTTTGACATATTATCAGAGGCAAATTAAAAGGTTGACCCCACTTGTTTTGTGTCATTAACAAATTATGTGGACAAATTGTATTAGGGTGGCCTCATATAAATAAGCCACCCTCACATCTCATTTTATCATCACATTTTCCTCACCTTTGTGAGAGATTACATTTGAAATATTTACCCTATTGGGATATCTAGCTCTTCTACACTCATGCACTATGTTTGGGAGGTCAATTGTGGATGTTATTTGTTGATTTTGGAGGGAGTTTTATGCAATTAGGGCTTTATCTCATGGTTTCTTGGTGAAGTAAGTGATTTTTCTGCAATTTCACTCTTATGTTATTAATTTTCCATGGTAAATTCACTTTTTCATGCTAGACATCTTGCTTGGTGAAACCCTAAGAGAGGAGCATAAGTGCTTCCTCCTCTCACAAGTTAATTTTGTCCAAAATTTGTGAAGGAATCCTTGCTAGGGTTAGACTCCTAAAACCCTAGACTTTTGATTTTGACCTAGTTGAAGCTACAAGAAGGGAGAAAAGGTTTGTAGAGCCCAAATGTGCTTTCACCCTAGAAATCCTTCTCCTCAAGATTCAATCCCTAAGGCCCTAATGTGCTAGCACCTTAGAGTTTGAGTCATACCTCTTGGTTGCAACTAGATCAAGCTTCAAGTTTAGTTGTATTTGTTGTTATAAGACTCCATAACCCTTAAAGGCACTGGTTTTAAAGCTCTCTTGTGGTGAAATTGATCAACAAACACTCTCTTTCAACTCTCTTAATCTCTCTACTAATTTTGCTAACACTAACATTGGCTAACTTGCTAATAAATTTGTTGTTGTTAAAAAAGTTTGCTACAACCATCTAATAACACTTTAATTTGCTTCATACACTTATTCATTGGTGGCCTAACTCATTTAGAACTTTCATCTAACAATTGGATATTGTTCTAGTGGATAAATTCTAAGTTTGCATGGTCAATTGTTGCAATTTTGAACCTTAATAATTGTTGATGTTATAAATCTTTTATTGTTGTTGTATCATTGTTCATTGTTGCAATTTTATAACATCCATTGGAATTTACTTTGTCTAGTGTCTTAAGGAGGTAATAATTACATGTTGGAACTTGGAAATCATTTCATATATGATATAAAGTGTTCTTGTTCTAAGCAGGTACTCAAACAACTTCTTATCTATTCTACTAACTTGACCTAGACCAATATTTAGGTGATCAAGAGAGGGGGTGCTAATATTGGCTACTATACTTGCTACTTTGATCCCTTGAGGTCACCATGGAAGCCTCCATTGTGCATTGTGGTGGACCTCTTCCATCACTAAAATGAGGGAAGTTCTTACTAAGGTGACAGTGGTAGGATCTTCCATAGTTATGCAAGATTTGGTTACTTGTAGTGGGCTTTTCACAAGTACAAATCCTGCACACACACAATGATGCAATTCCATGTCGAGATTTTCAAATTGTATCAATAAAGGCTATGCCACTAGCCCTTTTCTCTCTCTCTCTCTCTCTCTCTCTCTCTCTCTCTCTCTCTCTATATATATATATATATATATATATATATATATATATATATATATATATCCTCAGTTCTAGCGGTTACACCCCAAAATCAGATATTCCCACTCACCCGCGTACACTCATTCTATGTAGGTCGTTAGTTCAACATTGAAACTAAAATTGGATGAGAGATTGAGACTATATATATATATATATATATATATACGGTGGATTTTAAACTATAATAGATTCATATTAAACCCAAAGGTTTGGGCCTTAATTTTGATTGTGCCTCAAATTTTTTGTATTTCTCTTGGAGTTTAATACATCCAAAGTTAAGATGAATCTATGCTAGTATATTTGAGATCAAATTTTAATTGAACTACCTAATTATTATATTATTATAAACTTCTTAATAAACAAGAAATATACTGAACTAAAAACACAAAATATATAAAATCTTAAACTAATATTAAAAAATTTAAATAAAAGCTAGAAGAGTTGAAAATAATGTAAAAAGATCCTTTAAATAAAACCAAACCTTAATTTTTATTATATAGTGTTTTAAGATAGTGCATACGATGAAAAAATTTCGTGAGAAAGTGTGAATTCAGTGAGAAAACCAGAATAGGCGCAGTGACCATTTTCTGTTTCAATGTGTCAAAGCTCCGCTGACATTCTTTTGTCCATTGAAACTGACAATATTTCTTCAACAACTTCTCCATGGGTGTTGTAATCTGTGCATAGCCATTAATGAACTTTCTATAGTATCCATTATGTCCTAGCACAGTGCACAACTATCTTACTGAAGTAGGAGGAGGTAGATCAACAATAATGGCAATCTTGGATGGATCTACCAGCAACCCCTACTTACATACAATATGGCCTAGAAGCACTCAAAAGGGCGAAAAGAAGATGCACTTCTTCAGGTTCAGGGAAATATGATATTGCTTGCACTTATCCAACATTAGTCTTAAACATTCAATATGATTTTGCAATAAGCTAAAAACAGTCCAATCATCAAAATAAGCTTCTAGAAATTTATGTAGAAATTCATTGATTGCTACGACCACCACCCTAGAAAACATGGTTGGTGCATTCTTCAATCCAAAAGGCATCACTCTGTACTGGTAGGATCCCCATTGTGTTGCAAATGTGGTCTTATGGCGATCTTCCTTGGCAATCCTGATCTGGTGATAACCTGAAAATCCATCTGTGAAGGAGTAAACTTCCCATCCTCCCACATTATCTAACACTTCGTCAGTAAACGATGTAGGGAATGGATCAAGTAAACATGCATCATTCAGTTTCCTCAAGTCTACATAGATTCTGATTTCTCCTGTCTTCTTATCTTGAACCACCATAGGGCTAATCTATTCTGACTCTTCAACAGGTTCTATTTTTCCTCCTTCTAAGATTCAGTCTAATTCAATCTTGACTTTCTGCTTATATTTGGGATTCAATCTGTAGGGTCTCTTCTTGACTGGCCTTGCATCTGGTTTCAAGGGAATCTTCATCTCTCCCATGGGCCCTTTAATGCCCTTCATATCAGTGAACTTGGTTGGAAACAAGTCTTGATATTCATGCAGTAGTTATGTGATCTTATCAATAGTGGCATCATCCCAATAATCTCCAACATTTGCGAGCTTAGGTGCTTTCTCTGTTCCAATATTAACTTTCTTGATTTTGATTGGCTGTCCAATAAAAGGTAGTTTGACTCCTAGTCCTTCTATGTCTCTCTGTCCTTCTGTTTCTGTGATGTTCACATTCCTAGGATCATCGTCTTCATCAGCATTGATATTGTAACAACCCTGTAGTTTTTGAAGCAGTGAAATCCATTCATCTTTTTATTTCTCCAAAGGGAGGTTAGGTGCCTCCTCAAAGACTTTTTGTCTTACAACCTGTAAAGCTTGATATACTGTAGGGTACTGACTTTCAAATAAAAATGTAGCTACAAAATTCTGAGTCATACCTTGCCAATCTGCAGTGGTGAGGCGTAGTTTCGCTTGAAGATATCAGTTGATAGGGGTTGTGTCCAAAGTGTTAATGAATTTATGCACCCACGACTCTTGAGGAATGATGCTCCAGGCCTCCTCACAACTTTGCACATCGTCCTTTGGACAGCTCTGACCTGTGTATCTAACCTCACACCCTGCTACTTGGTCTGAAAAGTGCACTGTCAGCAAAGTGCGACATTGCACCCAGTCCACGATGTTCTTATTATGTGTTCCCCACCATCTTGATGGCATTTCTTTTAAAGATTCATCTAGTGCCAACAGTCTCTGTTGTACTGGTACAATTTCTTCAAATTCTGATAAGAAAGTTTCTAAATGGTTTAAACCATCAAATGTGGGCAGATTGCTTACTTCTGTGCTGATCCAACAAACTTCCCTGGTCAATCTAGCACATCTCCGCGCAGACATTTCATACATTTTTTTCTGCCAGTTCTCTAATGCTTCTTCCGAATCTAATGAACATGCGTTGTCACTTCGCCAACTTAAATTCCCATCTGCTGTAGGATTAATGTAGTCTTGTTGTCTTGCTATCAATTTGTATATATTTTCTAGCTCATATGTGTGGTCTTCTTCTCTGATGGGTTATGTGTATCTGCGACCTTCATCAAGATCCAGAGGTGCAATGACCCTAAATCCATCACCTTCAAATGTCATTCTTCTTTTCTTTAAGTCAACCACGGTAGAATTATTGAAATCCCAATCAATTCCTAACATCGCAGGATAAGGACAACTATCATTGACTATCTCAATCACCTCAAAATCCACAAATATCCTTACCCTCTCGATTTCCACAGGGACATGCTCCAGTCTCCCAAAGGGGCTTGCTTCTTGTTGATTATCCATCCTAAGCCTGATAGGGAAGTAAATTAACTTAGGCTTTCCCATCAGTGCCCAGGTGATCTACTTCGTCATAACATTGCCTTCTGACCCTAAGTCGAGGACCACATAATATATATCATAATCTCCAATTTGAGCATTAAGGTGTAGTTCCTTATTTGTCCTTCTCTTTTTGGATACTTGATGTAATGCTCTATTTAGTAAGGGATCTACCTTCCCTAGCTCATACTGTCTGATCACATTTTGTAGCTCTTATATAGCTCTTTCATCCTTTATCAAATTAATGCAAGTGCATAAGAATTCCTTAAGCTTGCTTACCTCTGTTCCTTCTCGTGATGATGTAGACTAATCGAATGCCAGCGACGTCCCACATTCTCTCACTTCTGGTTGTGCCTTTGAAGAAGAAACCTGATCTCCTCCAAATTATTTTCTTGCCTCTTCAAATGTCTATTTCTCTTTTCTTGGATCAAAATCTTGTGTCTTCTCTGCAACTCTTCTGACCCTTGATTCTTCTGTGGTATTTGTTGGGGTTACTATGTCTTCACCTGTAGCAACGCCTCCTCTAGTGATAAAAATGACTCTAGGATCCACTCCGCGAGGTTCTGCTGAGATTAGTTTTACTTGTTGGTTTCCGCCTTGTCTCTCCTGAATCTTGGCTAACATCACAGGGAAATCTTCGATAACATGTTCAAATGAGTTGCATTAACTGCAACTGGTACAAGGGTTTTGACAATCCCTTGCCAAGTGACCTGGTTGTGTGCAGTTATAACAAATGATCTGACCTCGACCTCAACCCATGCCTCCACCTCATCCTCTTCCTCTGAATCCATCGCGAGGGTTGAAGTTTCCTCTTCCTGGAGAGTTAAACTGTGTAGCATTTCATTTCTATTGTACTTCACCTTGAATTCGATATGTGTCTCTTGATATTTCATGCAAGAGATCGTAAGCCCTATAATCCTTCTCATCATGCCCCACAGATTTACAGAATGTGCAGTAGACGTTTGTAGGTGTCTGAACATATTTTTGCATGTAGTAGCATTCACCAGGGTGATGCCTATTTCTACATACCTCGCACCAAGGTAGAGTAACCTTCTTCAAAGGGCTTGAAGCTCCAGAGGCCAAGTACTCATGAAATAGGGGACAGTTCTCCTTATCATGGCCCTCTGATTTTCATCCGATACACCAGATGTATTATCTTTTATATTTTCCCTTGTCTTTCTTCATATCTTTGACCTGCAGACATAAGATGGTTAACTGATTCAAAATTTGACTCATACCTGAGCTGCATTCTCCCATAGGGGTTGATTCTAGTTTCATGGTGATCTCCAATGCTTCAGCCTGCGAAGCAACCTTCTGTTGCATCAGAGGAACTATGATGTGTGGTAAGATGGAAGAAATGAACCATTCCTTGTTCTGCTCATATGGAATATGAAAATTCAATCATCCTTTCAAGGTCTTAAACCTTTGATCAAACTCCCAAACAGGTTCATCTACTTTCTGTTTGATTTCTTTCAGTTATGTAATGCACTGCGACTCTGACTTGGGTTTCTTGAATTCTGCGCTCCATGCAGTCTTGATCTCGTTCAGTGGTTTAGGTTGTGCAACTCCAATAACAAACTTCATCTATCAGCTCAGTGCGCGGTCCCTCGGGGTAGTACTAAACTGAGCTCTCTTAACTACTTCATCACTGACATTCTTAATACTCCACACAGCTTCACATAAAAACCAGTGTTGATCAGGATCTTCAGATCCATCTCCTATAAAGATAGGTATCCTCATTTCATCTGCCATAGATCTTCCAAGGTTTCATGACTGAGTATGTACTGAACTGTTGGTAACAGTTCTTTGAGTGCTCTAGTAACTCTAACTCTCTGGTTTCTTAACCCTGCTAAAACAACAAGAGGAGTAATAGTACTTACTTCGACAGTCGGTGCTGCTCCTGAAGTTTCTGATTCTCCTTGGCGAGGTTCTTCAGTCTTCCCTTCTTCTATCCGAGCGCCTCTAAATTTTCCTCATTCAGTAACTCCTCTTCTTCTCCACTATAGAACCCTTCGTCCTGTGCCAGTGGATCGTGACCCTGCTCAAACAGGTTCACTAGAGGAACTTCTCTAAATGATCTCCCACCACGCGTATGTCCAACCTTTGTGTCACTGTCGTTGTCTAAGTTCTTGAACATTAGCCTTTCGATCTGACCAACTACTGTATCTTCAATATGTTCTTCTCATGCAATAACATCTTGATCTTCAACTTCAAAAAGTGTAAAAATTTTCCTTTAGGTCCCTTAAAGAAATGTCTCTCTCCTTGGCTATACGACTCTATTCTATCAATAGAAAACTCAGTGATGTGCCCTCTAATAGTACTATCGAACCAGTGGTCTATTGCTCTTGATACGATGTTATCAACTCTCTTAACCTTCTTGATCAACGTCGACGTCCAAACCATAGGTGGTCTAAATCTGATCTCAAATTGGGTATCTGCTAATCTAGCTAACCACTCATATAACTCCTTATGAATTCCTCCAAAGAAAATCTAATGTATATCAATAAAGATATACCTTCCCAACCAATCCTCTGTGCTAATATTAGGGTTCTTATTCTAAGCCTCAACGAAGTCCTTTTCTTATTCTTCTATCCACTTCTAAATCTCTGTATTCGATGGAAACCACCTTGAAATTCCCTTAAGAAGATCCTGGTCCCACCAACAGAACCATTTGTTGGCATAAGGCAGACCTAGGGTTCAGATCTAACAACGCACCAACAAGCCCTAACTACTGGCCCTTTCGGCAACACCTGCGAAGAATATGCAGTCTCACTCGAAGTAGCAATAGGGGGTTGCAGGACACATGTGTCTACAACCAGAGGAAACACAAAGTGGATCCAAAACAATAGCAACACAACAACTAGATATCAATTACCAACTTAAACCCACTTCGCACAGTTATATCTCAAATATAATACTATGATGCTATAACAGAATAACAGAAGGTAAAAGAACACAACACCAATCCCACAGAACAACAAGATATACATGGTTCACCCTCTCCCTAGGGCTACGTCCACAGAACCGTGTTTCTTGATATTATATGAAAACATACAGTTCTATCTGCACTCTTAGCTTGCAGATCTCTCTCTCTTTCTCTCTCTCCCCTCCCTGCACACCCAGATGCAGGGTTGATCTTTGCACCCAGCTGAATATCTTACAATACAGAATGCTCTCACACACAACACTTCTCTCTCGCACAATACACAATAGTATCCACAACAACAACGAATGACGAACAACCAACTCTAAACGAACCCATCCCAGGTCCTCTGGACCTTTATTTATACATTACATGACAAAGTCTAGGTGTCGAAACCCTAGATACAAAAACCCTAGGTGTCTAAAACCCTAGGTCAACTTGACCCACATTTTCCAAGCTTCGCCAGCTTGTCTTTCCATCTTTTCCACGAGGTGCTCCAAAGCACTCGTTGACATCTTCTTCCACTTGATGAGTTGTCCACGATCCATCTTCCTTGATGATCTGTCATCCTCAATCTTCTCATCCAATGCCTTGTTTTCCCTTGCTTCGCTCCTTCTTTTATTCTTCTTTAACCACTTTGACCCAATCTCAGTCAATGTACCATGCGCAATTCACACTTCAGCTTTTCTTTTCTTTTTTCTTCACTTTCTTTCTTAATCCATACCTAGGCCCCACACTACACTAACCAAGATTTTCCATGTTTTCTTCTTAACAATTGCAAACTTTCCACCACTCTAGGATCTATATAACTATGGCTAGCCCCTGAATCAATTAAAATAGTAAAGGCATGGTTGTTGATCATACATTCCACTTCAATCATATGTAATTGATATTCAGCTTGTTTGTTGTCCAGGGCTGCATAGATCCTTGGTATTATACTGCCCATGTCTTCCACTATTTCAGCTTGTTGAACATTATGGACAACTCTCACTTTTCCATTTTTGTGGGGACAATCTATGTACTTGTGGTTTCCCTGACAGCCCCAACATTGAATGGGTGTCTGCCTTGGCCTTTGTTCCCCTACTTCACTCATTCTCTGCTCTCTAAAAGATGGTTTTCCTTAAGGAATGTTTCTAAAAAATGGAGGTTTGTTTGCCTTCTGCCTCTACTCTTTCTTGAACTTCTTCTAGTCATCCCAAGCCTTCCAAAAAGTGGGTTTTTCTCTTTGCTGCTCATATAAGCATTTTTCTCTTCTTATAGTTTCTTCCATAGTTTTAGGATCATCATATTGAATCTTGCCACCGATGGAAGGTGGAAGACCACTCAGATACCTTTGAATTTTGACAGCCTCATCTTTGATGAACGGAACATACTTCAACAACTACAGAAACCTTCGTTCATATTCATCAATAGACATGCTACCCAGCTTGATTTCAAAGAATTATTTCATCTTTCTGTCATAGTATCTTTTAATCAAGTATTTATTTTCAAAATAATTCTTGAATTCTTTCCAAGTAACATTCTTCTCTTTAATGTGTTGCACCTGCACAAGTTGATCCCACCACATGGATGCTTTTCCTTTCAATTGATACATCACAATTCTTCCTTCTGCATGAGAAGAATAGTTCTGCAGTTGGAAGTATTTCCTCATGCCAAGCAGCCATGTCTCAACATCTTCCTCCTTTTGGTGCTCTCCATCAAACGTAGGAGGTTTAATCTTGCTCATTTTCCCCTTCAGTTCATCCATTCTAGATCTCCTATGATTTCTGGTAGGAGATGGGATTGAACTACTATGTGCCTCCTTATTAGACAGCTTCGAGGAGTGATGATAATGCCTGCTAACGCTTATTTATCTTCTTTTCCTCTCAGGGGTCTTGAGACTCCCTGTTTTTCTTGAGTCACTCTCCTTACCCAACGTCTTTTCGATTCTTTCCAGTCTCTGCATCAACTTTAACTTGAATTTTCCTTGTTGATTCCTGGATTTCATGAGCTTTCAGTTATCTACTCAGTGAGTCTGGGCATCTTTCTGCAATCATTCAATGATTTTCATCATATTTCCTTCCTTATCCATCTCTTCTCCGTGCCTATTTAAGTTTGATCCTTCAACTCCCAAATGGACGTCCATCCCTTTTACTTCATTCTCTGAACTGGAAGTATCCCGTGCCTCTTCCATTTCTCTGCACTCAGTGGTAATTTGGTTCGGTTCTGACAATCATTGACTCTGCAAACACAACGTGCAGTCAACCGGAATTTTTCAAGCCATCATTCCTTAACAAATCCCATAGTATTCATAAACCAACTGATTACAAAAAAATTCAGATTTCACTTTCTTTCCAAGCTCTTCTCTGCTCCGTAATAATTTTCGGGTACTAGCCCCTTTTTCTCTGTCCTCAACCCACATGATCACGGGATGTGACCAAGTGCTAGGCCAAAAAGTGTTTACTCGGGCCTTCGGCTTTCAGAAATTTTCAAAGCACCCCCCAACAATCTCTCGAAGTTTGAATTACCGAACTCATGAAGTAGGGTGGATCAACGGTCCACGTCTACCCAACATCCAATGGCTAATACCCAATGTGGACTTCTGTCATCAAAGTTTCAGGACTTCGGAGCTTCGGAGATTCGGGACTTCAGAAGTTCATAGCTTCGGGACTTCGAAAGTTCTCACACTTGCTTCTTCCCATCTTTCGAATTCTGAAATTCTGAACTTCTTACCCTCGGGTCCACATAGTACAAATGTCACCAACGCAGGTAGTGGCACGTGGCATGTCTAGGAAGGTCCACGTCACCCTTGGCGACGTCATCTGACCCCCAACATGTCTACTTTTCGCTTCATAACTTTGGGTTTCGGAGGTTTGTGCATCATCACATCGCACTTCTCTCGATCGACGAACTCCGAAATTATGATCTGCTCTTCTGCTTCATCCAATGGTCAAGCTCTTTTCCTCCGATCTACGGTGTAGATCTTCCCCGGGACTTCGGAGTTTCAATTTTTGGCCTTCCTCTTATCTTTGCATCTAGCTTCACCGACGTCACGAAGTCCAAAGGACTTCCAGGATAACCTTCTTGCACCTACTCTAGATCTGACTGTTGTAAAGGATTTCCCTTCCTTTCGAATAGATCCTACGATCCCAACACCACCAGTGTTGTGGTCTCTCTCCCTATGGAGAAATACCATGCCTGTTGTGATTTTACAATACCGCTACACCTCTTGAGCTTCGTAACACGGCCAAGTAACCTCTTGGCACTCAGGAACATTCTGAAGTTCGAAATTGGTTCCTCCATACACAATTTCCACTTGAAACCTTGGGTTCGAAGACCACTTCGACAACAATTCTTTTTGAAACTTTTACTTCAATTTCCACTAACATGGCCCATCCAGGCTCAGTGTTGAAAACCTTAGCTCTGATACCAATTTGTAACGTCCTCGATCATCACTACCACTGTCAGGAAACGCTACAAAAACACCTTGTCTTCAATAAACATGCTCCGATACCAATTTATAACGTCCTCGGCCATCACCACCACTGTCGAGCAACGCTACTACGCGGAACATATATATATATATATATATATATATATATATATATATATATATAACATGCATTTTAATTGAAATAAAACACATAACACAGAGTTATTGTTATGCTTCAGATTCAAACAAGATTAATAGTAAATCCACATGCAACGAAACACATGATACATTTACCAGTAGCACAAACATGCATAACATACATAATTAGGCATAGAAGTGATACTTATATTTTAACTGGAGTAAATCCATCAACTACGTGCAGACCTTCCACAAACCTCCTAGTCAAAGACCATGTTGCTCATCACGCTCAGCAGTGGGTCACCCCCGAGCTAGGACTAAGCTCCACCCAGGGCAAGGGAATCCTAGACTAGGCTGAGGTTACAAGAAACTGCACAATGCAACTAGAAGGATTCTCTCCAGGAGCCTTCTTACGCCCACTACTCACGGACTCTCATTCCCCACATTCTTGTTCCACCCCGGGAATATGCACCTTCATTGTTCCAAAGTCCATCAGTTGTTCCACTTCCCCTCTTAGGGTCTCGACAACAGGTCGGATCAGGAATTCTCAGAGCTCCGTAGTTGGTGATGGACTTTTTCTAGGAGAAAACCACTTCCCAACAAACTCTCTCACCTGGAGAGAGCTGCTCACAGGCCTAACAACCTGCCTCTTCAACCACTTTCGACTATGTTCCATGCAGGTACGGGTGACAACAACAACAACAGCCCTCAGTTAGCTCACAAGTGACATCAACCACAGGGAAACGAGCACGGACTTCCAAAAACGACAGCAGTCCCCACTAAGACACAACACGGCTCAGGTAATACTCAGGATGTGTCGGGCTTCACAGTAAAAACAACACAGGTCGACTTCATGGATCTGGGTTTTTCAGAGATGAATGAGGGTATGCAGAGGTCCAACGCAGAGGTAAACAGGTTCAGACGAGAATTCCAACGAACTCAGGTGGATGATGGGAGAATGGGAGAGCGAACCCCCACTCGAGTTGACGCTTCAACTTTAACTGCATGTGTCCAGGTTGACACTTGTCTTCCTGGAGCTGCATGCACCCCAATTTGCATACGTTCCTCTTCCAAGAACTTAGGACGATACTCAACCATTGCCCACCTTAGCCTTTAGGAAATAATAATAAATTATTATCCCTTTTAGAGGTAAGCCCCCTAGCTTAGCCCCTAGGCCCAAACACTTAGCCTCCTCCCTTACCCAACCTTGTGGAAGCTTAGTCCCCCATCACTCTTTCTTCGTAGTCAGTCTGCACGCATCGATGTTTATGTTTTATTAATGATCTGCATAATTACATATAAAAAATCAGTCTCATGGCCTTTAACACATAGGCTCTCTGGCCTAGTAAACACATAAGCCCATCAGCTTATCAACACTCGGCTCACCACCCTACAAAACATGTTTACAGTTCATAAATACAATTGGTGCTAGTCCTTAGGGATATTACATCTCTTGTGGTGAATTTGATCAACAAACACTCTCTTTCAACTCTCTTAAGATCTCTACTAACTTTGCTAACACTAAATTTGGCTAACTTGCTAATAAACTTCTTGTTGTTACAAAAGTTTGCTACAACCACTTGATAACACTTTAATTTGTTGCATACACTCATTCATTGGTGGCCTAACTCATTTAGAACTTGCATCTAACAATTGGATATTGTTCTAGTTTTCATAGTCATTTGTTGCAATTATGAACATTAATAACTGCCACTGCTATAAAACTTTTACTGTTGTTGTACCATTGTTCATTGCTGCAATTTTATAACAACGATTGTAATTTACTTTGTCTAGTGTCTTAAGGAGGTATTAATTACATGTTTGAACTTGGAAATAATTACATATATGCTATAAAGTGTTCTTGTTCCAGGCAGGTACTCAAACAACTTCATATCTCTTCTACTACCTTGACCTAGACCAATATGTAGGTGATCAAGAGAGGGGGCGGTAGACTTGGCCACTATACTTGCTACTTTGATCCCTTGAAGTCACCAAGGGAGCCTCCCTTGTGGTGGATCTCTTCCATCACTAAAACAAGGGAAGTTCTTACTAAAGTGACAGTGGTAGGATCTTCCATAGTTATGCAAGATTTGGTTACTTGTGGTGGGCTTTGCACAAGTACAAATCCTGCGATAACACACACACACATTGATACATTTGTGTGTCGAGATCTTCTGATTGTATCAATAAAGGCTATGTCAGTAGCCCAGATTAATATAGGTTTTTCCTACTTAAAATAATACACACACACCCTGAATATTAAACTATAATAGAATCATATTAACCCCAAAAGTTTGAGCCTTAATTTTGATTGTGCCTCAATTTTTATTTATTTATTTTAAAGTTTAATACATCCAAAATTAAGATGAATCTATACTAATATATTTGAGATCAAATTTTAATCGAATTGTCTAATTATTGTATTATTATAAACTTCTTAATAAACAAGAAATACACTGAACTAAAAACACAAAATATATAAAATTTAAAACTAATATTAAAAAATTTAAATAAAAACTAAAAACACAAAATATATAAAATCTCAAACTAATATTAAAAAATTTAAATAAAAGCTGGAAGAGTGGAAAATAATGTAAAAAGATCCTTTAAATAAAACCAAACCTTAATTGTTAGTATATAGTCTTTTAAGATAGTGCATACGATGAAAAACTTTCGTGAGAAAGTGTGAATTCTAACTCAGGCGTAAGAGTAAGTCTATATGAGCAGTATAGGAACTGTACAAAATATTTTATGAAAAAGTTTTTTCGTTATTTTTTTTAGGAATATTTGTTTGAAATTTGGCAAGAAATTGTTAGATTTGTAGATTTGAGTGATTATTTCTATATAATTTAAGTGTTTTAAAAGTTTTTCAGCATAATGAATCCATTTCTACATTCAGAAATGAATTTTAAACAACAAAAAATAGTGATTTCATGCAAATATATGTAGCTAAATTCCAACTAAAAAAATTATTTAATAAAACAAACAACACTGTTTTTCTTTTGTTTTCCCTTTTAAAACTGCTATTTTTGTCTCATGTGAATTTTATATATATGACTTTATATATGTATGGTGAGTTGAAAGGCCAATGGAAGAAGGCTACAACTGTATACTGGTGACAACCAGAGTAGCATTGAACTTACAAACAATCCATTCTTTCACGCGAGGAAAGAGCACATCAAAGTACACAGCCACTTCATCTTATAGTGGAAGATGTAGAGAAGTTGAAATTATATATTGTAATACCGATAATAATTGTTCTTATATATTTATAATCGGTATTTTTACACAAAAAAGTTGAGAAGTTTAAATTGTATAGCTATGAAAGCATTAATATAATCATTGTTGGATTTTTTATGGGGAAGGGGGCATGTTGCCGCTGAAGATGATGATTATTTTGTATGTAGATCTAAGGGGCATATGTTGCCATATGTGATGATGATGAGTCAGCAGTATTAATGAGTCAAAAGGCTGACGTTAGGCTTATGTCATCATGATGTTAGGATGATAACATCATTGATGCCATTAAATGCTTAAACGTTCTACAAGAGGAGCTTACTAGTAAAAGAAGTAACTTGTATTTTTGGGAAACTGCCTATCTTGTAATTATATAAATAGAGGCTATATCTATTAAGCCCCTTGCTCACTTGAGAATTGCCTTCCGAATTTAATCTCGGGCAAGGACGAGGATGCGGGCTGCTCCTTTCTTTTGAAATAAGTTCCATTTTTAAAATTCCGAGACAGATTTTTTCATGATAATAACTTTCTACAAGCAGTCCAGAATCTCCGCCATAACGAGGAAATAATACACAAGAATGGAGTTTTATGAACATACACTCATAAATAAAATGACAGGATAGAATAAATCATGCAATATCGACAAGCTTGGAACGATAATAATTCATAGAATTCCACTATAGAGACATAGGTTGAACTGAAACATTTTCTGCCACTAGAAAAAGCTTGAACTGAATTTTTGGAACATATTGATGGACAAAATATGAATACAAGACCATCTGAAGAGCCTTATGGATAGCGTTAAGATAGCCACATGATCACATACTCTTGAAATGCAAAGAAAATGATTATCTTAAATTGCTTGAGCTAAATTAGCTCTGAAAGCAATCAAATTATTAAGCTTAGCACTGCTAAGCTTTGTCATGTTGTATCCCAATGTTCCTTACAGGACCTTTGAACCACTTTCTTGCATCTACCAGCCACCAAAGCGTTATCACTCCCAACACCGCACCCACCGCAATAGGTGCATAATTAAGTGTATTCCATGTAAGTGGGTATACTGTTGGCAACAGGAACGCTGAACAGGTGTAACATATCCACAAGAATGCTATCAGACATATAGGGCGGCTAGCACACCCCAGGTAGAAAGGCCCTGGCTTAAAATTCTCCTTTGGCATAATCATTCTGGCAAATATAGGAACAGCATACCCACCAACCCATCCTATGGTACTGACTGAAGTGATAGCTGTGAATAACATGTTTATTTTCAAGATGGGAAGGCCTAACAGCATGCATAAAACTGCACACAACCATACAGCATTTCTAGGAACCTTGTACCTCGGATGTAGTCTACGCCAAATCCGTGAATAGGGAATGCCTCCATCTCGAGAGAAAGCATAAACCTGCAATCATTATTATTCAGATTATAGATATTCTAGACATTTTTATTTTACTTTCTTCAAAATTTTCAGTTCCCCGAGGATAGGCACCACAAGAAAGAGGCTGAAAGCATCCTCTTTGTCAGAACCATAAACTCTATAAAAAACAATACTAGCCAGAGAATGGTAGGCATAAATAATCCAAAACTATGGATAAAATGATTCCCAAAACTAACAGTATTAAGTTAAGCATAGGTATCTTAAGCAAAAAATCGTTTTCCCAACAGAAAGAAAGTGAATATTGAAGAGGAGTTATATACCACTCGTGCAGCACTTGTTGTGACAGAAAGGCCGGCAAAGAAGAAAGAACCCCATATAACAAAGAGTAGAACTATTGCCCCGCTGGAATTGTGATACCGCCCATGAAACGCATCATATAGAATCTGTGCGGGTACAAATGTGCCAGCTGTTTCATTGTTTGGATTATATAGGTATGTGAAGTCCTGTTACAAGTAAGCAGACCAAATACTGAAACCTAAGATTGGAACCTTTGCCAACTTCTCAAATACTGTAAGAATATCATAAAATAATGTACAATATATTGAGATGGGAAACTTGGAATTTAATAATGACTTAAAATGTACAATTCTCTAATGTGCTATAACTGCATTTACCTGAATGCTAAAAGTAAAAGCTAAAATGAGGGCCCATCCAAAAACTGATACAATTCCTACACTCAAGAGTATGGCAATTGGACCATTAATTTCTGCACCTTTTGTTTCTTCTGTTAAATGTGCTGCAGTATCATAACCATAGAGAGAATACTGACTAACAATGAGAGAAAGAATTATAGCATATGCCTTGCTATGTATTCCGGTCGAATCAGGAGATGTCTCCAACTGTGAGAATACATATGATGCAGATTGAGTACTGTGTGCAACTAATGGAAGCATCACAATAATAACTGCTCCTCCAATGAGCTGCATGTCAATCAATACAAGAAGGAAATGAAAATGCTTATTTAAGGAATCAATGCTTGCACAAAGTAATGTCATACAACTAGAAGAGTAGACACTGGACGTTGGATGAATCATGGTTTATCCAAAGCATGGAATAGTTTTTCTTTTAAATATTTTTATGTTTTATCCATAGAAAAGTAAGGCATATACATCAATCCAAACATCAAAGAACAATTTGTCAGACTGTTGAGATTTTTACACTCACAAGAATCACTATGATCATGAAGCTAGGGGAAATGAAACAAACCTACTGCATAATAGAGAAGAAAAGCTTTCCCAACAAACAAAAACTTGACAAACCTTATCTAACATCAAAGTCTCAAAGAAACTTTACGTGACGATCTTCATCATTGTGGCTCAATTTATTAATAAGATACAAATGAAGATAATCCAATACCTGCCACCACATTGAGATGGTATCGATGAAAGCAACCACTTTCAAAGAAAATATGTTTAATAATGCCCATATAATTGTAAGCCCCATGTACATGGCCAGAAAGACTCCACGTGGAGCCAGATAACCTCCACCTCTATTTGTCCCGGTGCTCAATAAGATAATACTCTGCATGGTTTGTGATCCAGCATAAGCCTGACAAACAAGTGAAAGCTCATTCAGTTCCACCACATTTGATATCTGTTACTACAGTTCATGCAGATTCCTATGCCCCATAATTTACATCTAGTCTTTCATGTCCTTAAACAGTTATCTGATTCAATAGATTTCTTTCATTAGCAAAGACTTTTTTATGAATTGCACAAACACGATCTCTTGTAAAAACAAGAACAGCAGTTTAAGATGAAATCATGGTGACTCTGGCACTATCGATTATGTCTATGTAAAGTCTATGATAAGGGTTTCATGGTTTAAGATGATTTGAACGGAATCTGGTCTAGATTTGAGGGCTTCTAAGTACCATTCAAGGGTTACCAAGATGATTTTGATGGTTACTAAAATGGTCCAGGATTTTGAATACTTCCAAAAATGTTGCACAAATGTCCTCCTAATAATTTGGACGGAATATGAATTTGAGAGACAGGTTTGTTGGAATATTTTTTTATACTTCGGAACAATTCTCTTATGCATCAGCTATTCAGTTTTTGGCAATTCCAATGGGATTTAGATCAGTTAAGTCGTGGTCTGCTTTTTCTGGGCCTGGTTGATCGATTTTGTAAAAAAATTATTCGAATTTTCATCTCTAAATGTTGGTAGCAATGTATCTGGTTCTGCAAGATTATATGGTGAGGTCACTGGTATATCAGCTTTATCCTACGTCATGAGATGACAAATGACTACATGGGATTATTACTATCAACCCATATTGCAGTAAATAGGCTAATCATAGTAAGTCTACATGTACAGAATTTTTTCTTACAAACAATAGCTTCAATTGAAGATGTAACTTTCGGAATATACTTGTAAGTTTTAATGTACCTGAGATGCCAGAAGATCAAATCAAGGTGGGACTGATAAAATACAATGGAAGACATATAAACTGCTTGACAAATTAATGAAAATATAAGCAGCACTCTATAAAAAAAAATTGAACTGAAAATAGCTTCAAAGGTGATTTTCTGTCATCAGGATCCAGCCTCTTAACCAAGTTCAGCAATACAAATGGATATTGACTGGTGTTCCTCATGAAATGTAAAATGCAACTGTTTCATTGTGGATGTGGATTGTATTTAATCATGAAAAGTAAAAATATACAGAAATTGTTTCATTGTGGATGTGGATTGTATTTAATCATGAAAAGTAAAATATACACTTGGTGTTGATGTTTGTAGCATCTAAAAGGTGCTTCCACATAGGTTTTGTGTCTAACATGTGGAAGTCGTTCTTAATATCTCTCAAGACTTAGGAGATTCACTTTAATAAAGTGATTATTAAAGTGAATGTACTTTTGCAATTAATGGAGTTTAATTTAAGTCAAATGCCTAAGTACTTGGCATTAGTGAGTTCAATTAAATCCTAGCCAATAGATCATAAAGTGAATGTGAGATCTAATTTAAGCCATTTATCACTTTAGGAGATCTAGGGTTTTAGACTTAGGGTAAACTCAAGGTTATAAAAGGCAGCGAGGATGAAACGTGATAGATGCACACAGAGTGAGAGAGTGAGCTCTCATTAATTGGATGGAGAAAGATATTCATCCAAGTGTGAAGGGAAGGCGTCGAGGATAGGAGCAAAGGGTCACCAAGAGAGATAGCAACCAACCAACAAGATCGAAGTACTGATCTTGAGGTTTGTAAGGCTGGGTTATCTGTTGATTTTGTATTCCTCAGGTGGGCCATTTTCTCAGGACAGGAGCCCGGAATAATAATAATAAATCTCACAAATTTGGTTCTCCCTTAGGGTTTTTTCCACATAATAAACACAAATATATATAAGATATATAAATATAAATAATAAATGAATAACTAAATAATTAACAATTAATTACTAATGAAGAGACACCTCATATGAAAGGTCGTGTCTCTTATGAAATGGCACCTTGGGTGGGTATATATACAACCCTCATTTCTCATTTGTAAATATCTCATATCTATTCAATTATTTATTATTTGTCCTATATGGATTTTAACCTATTGTCCTATTTACATTGGATATTGACATAAGTGAACTGAGTTGGTTCACCACATAGGTATCAGAGCCTTGTTTCTGATCTTGATCTTGGCCTTTGGCCTCTAGACTACTTATAGTGTTTAATAAATCCAAGAAAGAGTCAATGCAATTGGGAGATTAAGGAAAGAGGATAACGATAGAGTTGCTAAAGCTTGTGGAGCTACAGTTGTGAACAAACCAGAGGAACCACATGTACATGTTTTTATATTTATCACCAATGACCCATATAAACTGTCTCACTCTATTGTAGTAAGATAGCTCAAGGAAATCAAAGAGTGTAATTCCAGATGAGCAGAGACTTGAAGGAGAAATCACTGACATAAGTTGTGCCTGGGATTCAACCACATTCAATTTGTGTATCTAATAAAGGTACAAAACAATGAGATTTTATGCCCAACAGACAGATAAAGGGATTGGTGATGTCTTTGATGAATTTACAAACACTACCCTCAGCCCCGCCATTAATGAATAAGTCCAAAACAGACAAAAAACCTGTCAAAGACAAGTCAAAGCTCCATTCTTCAGAAAAGTGGTAGCAGGGACACTGTTAAAATATTTTGTAACTACAAAGAATATTCTTATCCCCTTTTGTGGATAAAGTAAAAGATAAAATATATTTATTATCGATTAAATCAATCCCCTTTTGTGGATTGATCATGTCGGGCATTGTAATTGACCAAATCCCCTTTTGCGGATTGGTCAAACCCTAATTGTAATAGGAAGAATGAGAAGTTGGCCCCCAGATTAAATAAAGGTGGTTATAACCACCCAGAATGAGAAGTTGGCCCTGCCAGTGAAAAGACCCTTCTGTTCACACTTGCCAGATTGTATAAATAAGAGAGGTCAGTGCCTCATTTACTCACACACTCACTTGTTCATCAGAGCGCAAGTTTGGAGTTGCAGTTAGAGAAGAAGGAAGAGAGAGAGAGAGAGGCGCATCTCTGGGAGAGGAATTTATGTATTGCTTGGTTCATTGTCTTGGCATTGTATTGGCTATCTATATTAAGGAAGTTTTGCTAGGTTTTCTTCCCCATGAGGGTTTCCCAGGATAAATGTTGTGTACTCTTGTGATTGTGTTTCTCTAAGTGATCCTATCTATGCTATTGTTATCTAGTAAATTGAAAGTAACCTAATAATAGCAGAAATTTTAACATGGTATCAGAGCTAAGCTGAAGAGAGAATCTTTCACAGGAAAAAGAAAAACGTCATTGTTGTCGTACATGCAAATTAGGGATTTTTATTGAAGAAGAATTTCAGCCCCAAAACCATATAGAAAAGTGCACCCTTCTTCAAGGATCACTTTGGCATCCTCAGCACACCTTTTCAGTGGCTAGATCTTCCGGAAAGTGAAACCCTAGTTTTCACAAAGTACCAGAAGTACCAGAAAACCAGAAGTACTAGTGTATCAGAAGTACCAGAAATCCACAGATCAAGTTTGGAGGGGTAAAAGTTGGATTTTCTGAAATCTAAACACACCAGGCTACTCGCCTCAGTCCAGCACATGTTTTGGTGAGTTTAGTTTTCAGATCCAAGAAATTTGATTTTTGTATAGCCCGGAGGGCTAGGGTTTCTTCTACAAGAAATAATGGCTACCAGTATGAGGGTAGAAGACAGGCTGGAAGGATCTAGAAACTTCAGATCTTGGAAGCATAGGTTGCAGATGATTCTAGACAAGAATGATCTACTAGAACATGCTACAGTGGGTGTACCAGAACTAGATGAAGAAGAGCAAAAGACCAAGCATAAGAAGAATGAAAATAAAGCAAAGAGGATCGTGTCAGATTCAGTAAAGGATCACTTGATCCCTCATATTTCTGAACTACAGACAGCAAGGCAAATGTATGAAGCACTCAGCAGGTTATATGAAAGCAAAGACATTAGCCGGAATCTTTCCTTACGAAATCAACTTCGTAATATGAAGATGGAAAACTCAGAATCTGTCACATCCTATCTTATGAGAGTTTCTCATATCAGAGATCAGCTTGCAACTATTGGAGATGTCATTAGTGACAAAGAGCTTGTAACCACAACCCTAAATGGGTTCTCAACATTTTGGATTCCTTTTGTACAAGCAGTGTGTGCAGGAAGAAAGTTACCCAAGTTTGATAAGTTATGGGCAGATTGCACACACGAAGAATCTAGACTTGCAGACCAATAGAAGAGATTAATTGTTTATGAAGAGGAAGCTCTTACAGATCAAAAGAACAAAAGAAGTTCCTTCAGGAAAAACAATAAAGAAGCTAACTCCGTAAGAGTTCAAGATAAGAAGAAAGATGTTTCAAAGATCAGATGCTACAACTGTCAAAAGTTGGGACACTTTTCCTATGACTATACTCAAGGAAAAGGGAAAAGAAAGTATCAAGCACATGTGGCAGAGGAAGAGGAATCTCCTCCCTCAAAGAAAGATTTAGCAGAAATTGAGGGTTATGTACTTTAAGTTGAAGATAGTTGATCTGAAGAAAGATAGCAAATGGTGGAGTCTATGGAGCCTCCCCACACAAAAACAAAAGATAAGTATTCGTGTTTATTTCTAGTATCTTGTTTACTTTAATACTTTATCATTACAAGTTAGATATTTTTGTGAGAATGTTAATTAACCTCGTTTTACTTCAGTATCTAAGAAGACTTATGAAGGAAGTATCAAAGAAGAGGATGAAGAAAGAGATAAAATATTTATTTCAGAAAGCATACTGTAAGTAAGTTTACAGGTCTCGGAAGAAAGAACTTATGTCGTAACTTGCAGAAGTTAGACAGCATGAGAAGGACGTATGATATGATGACAGACAATAAAGACAAGACAATATCATGTATTTATATAGGAGCACGAGGCTCCTAAAGATGCAGAACAGAAATGTCCAAGATGAAGAAAAAGATGGATACTCAGATATAGTGGATGAGATGTAGGTAACTACAGGTTGCTCCAATACCGTTCTTATAGATACAGAGGGAGCAGGTTGATCCAGTATGAAGTTAGAAAGAAAGAAATGTTTGAACTCAAGAAGGCACCCAGAATATTACAGAAGAAGAACTTCAAGGATGATGATCAAAAACTATTAGTTTGGTGCAAGAGGGAGTGATGCAGGAGCATCGCTCACTCATCAAGCGAGCCAGCGTGGAGCGGAAGACAGCTGGACAACGCCAGCACAAATTTTGAAAACACCTTGATATTTGTTGCGCCAAACATTAATGTGTGAATTTAATGAAGCCCACCTTGTATATTGTAATGGACCTTGAGCCTTTAAGCTCTCGTCCTTAGGTAGATGAGGCATTTAAGACATTTAATGTAAAGTAGATAGAATATTTAATTCTAGATTTGATAGCTTTAGAGCGCAAGAGGGAAACGAGATATAAACACCCTCATTGTATCATTGTAACATTAGCTTGAGCAGGAAGAGAAGAGCAGGCAGAGAATTGTATGAAGAACACCCATGTACAGATATTTGAATTAATAGAAAGAGTTTTGATTCAAATTCATGGCTTGTGTTGCTTTCTCTGTGTATTGACATTATACTCATGAATGTTTGCTTCCTGTCATACATTTGCTTCTATATGCTGTGTTTGTGATTTCATGGTTGAATTGAAGTCAGAGAAGAAGGAATTTGAATGAGTTTCAATTGTTTCTCTGATTGAGCCGAGAGATTCCTGCAAGGAGTGCAGTTGAATTTGTCCGCAAGGAGTGCGTGACTG
Source organism: Picea engelmannii (assembly GCA_009831015.1). Lineage (NCBI taxonomy): Eukaryota > Viridiplantae > Streptophyta > Pinopsida > Pinales > Pinaceae > Picea > Picea engelmannii. Next base: position 302,089 of record ML794668.1, read on the forward strand.
TAGGGTTCAATTAGAGAAAGCTTTTGTTCTTATTCATCTCAGAAGTGCAGGTTGACACCGGAGCCGTGCAAGGCGTGCACAGGCTAGACGAAGTCTCAGAGTTGCGATTCTGAGTAAAAAGGGATTAAGATTTCTGTTGCAGGTGTGCGCAGAATCGAACTTCAACACTTAGGAGTTGTTGAAGATTTGCCGCAAGGAGTGCGTGCAAGAGTTCTTGAAGAGACTCGAAAGTTGGGAAAAGCTCAGGAGGGATAGACCTTCAAGTTCGTTGAAGGGCCGAGCCAGAAGTTGTGCGTAAGCAGGTTGCCAGGAAGAGACGCAGGTTGGCGAACAAGTCTCGTGGAGAGACATTTCTTCATTTCGGGAAAATAGTGTAAGGAAGAAAACGGACGGACGAAATTCTCCTAGGATATCTCATGAAGCTCCGTGGACCGTTGGATCTTGTGGGGTGCAAGGAGGCCGCAGTGCAGGCGTAGAAAAGGTTCGAAGCTCAGGAGGACAGGAGCTGTCGATCGGGATCACGAGGAGCGTGGTTCTACACGTGGATCGGCATATCGAGAGTTCGTGAGTTGAGACTCCAAATCTTCAAAAAGGAAATCGCGATAGGGCGAGAAGCGAAGTCCCGACGATTGCGTAGATATTGTGGGCCACAGCAAGGTGACGTGACAGGTGACACGAGATATGGGCGTCTCAGCGTCTCGGACATCGGGAGTCGAGGTAGGAATCATTTGGCCGCGCGAGTGACGAAGTCGTGAGGGAGCAAGATCACGAGTTGTCGGCATTTCGGCGCATCGGATATCGGAGGTTGGAACCCCGAATGCTTAGTGTCACGAGCAGCGAAGACGCAATAGAGCGAAGTCCCGATAGCGGAGGGAGAAGTCAGCGTTGACTGGCGCATCGGATCTCGGGAAGTCGAGAGTATATTGAGCATCCGTGAACTCGCGAAGCCGCGAAGTTTCGATCCTCTGAGTGTAGAAGAGGAGGATTACGCGAAGTGAACTGTGGGTGTAGATTTCCCGATAGGGAAATAGGAGAACCGTCGAGTTCTTCGGGCCGAAAGGAAAGAAGGTCCTGTGAGAGCGATTGTGCTCCGAGGAGTGTGGTCGGCTTTCTATCAAGTGGTATCAGAGCGAGAATATCTTTTGCTTTCTGTAGCAAGAGAAGAAGATTCACCATGCCGTCGAGGAGAGAAAGACAGTCGCCTGATCCAAAAGATAGGGAAGTGCGAAGAAGAGGTAGGCCGGCAGGAAATCCAGAAATGGAAAGACAGATGAGAGATCTCAGAGCAAGGCTTGAGGAGATGGAGACAGCTCAGAGACGTAGAATTGGTGCAGGGGATCTTAGTGATTCCGAGGTTGAAGAGGAAGCTGGACATGAAGAAGAGGTCACAGCATAAGATGCATCAACCGAGCGGTTGATCAAATCCATTTCTAGAATGGGTGCGAAAGCCAAAATGGACATTCCAGTCTATGAAGGAAATCTGGATGCAGAGGAGCTGCTAGATTGGATTAGAGCTCTTGACACTTACTTCGATTATGAGGATATCGAAGAGGATAAGAAGGTCAAACACGCTGTCATGCGTTTAAAGGGACATGCAGCATTATGGTGGAACGAGCTTCAAGCAGATAGACGCTGCAAAGGCAAACAAAAGATAAAGAGTTGGGATCGGATGATCGCGAAAATGAAGGCGAAGTTCATCCCAAGAGACTATCAAATTACTCTGTTCAGGAGAATGCAGAACCTGAGACAGAAGTTGATGACGGTGAAGGAGTATACCGAAGAATTCTATCGACTGAACATCAGAGCAGGTCATCGGGAGAGCGATGATGAGAAAGTTGCCAGATACCTGAATGGTCTGAGATACGACATTCAGGATGAATTGAGCATGGTAACCGTCAGGACGGTAGAAGATGCTTACCAGATGGCTCTGAAAGCCGAGGAGAAGCTGAGCCGTAAGCAAGGTCAGCGAGGGTGAGGCAGAAGTCAGCCCAGAGGCAAGGCAGTTGCCCAGGAGAAATTCCAGAAGCCCAAAGAGGAATGGAAGAGACCTAAGGGTAAAGTTGAGAGAGGTGGTACCTCACAGAAAGGACCATACATTGAACAGAGAGGGCAGCATAATGAGCAGAAGGGAGATTATGCTGACGCAAATACTTTTCCTCGTACCAGAGGTAGGGGAAGAGGCCGAGGAGGAGTAATCACATGTTTCACATGTGGAAAGAATGGGCACAGGTCATTTGAGTGTCCAGAGAAGAAGAAGGACATCGAAGAAGCTCACATCACTGAAGCGCAGAGGAGGGATGCTGAGACTGAAGATGCAGAAGGTGGAAGATCGCTTGGGATGCATAAAGTCCTTTTGACACCTGAGAAGGAGGTAGAAAATCCAGTGCAAAGGACCAGACTGTTCAGAACATCTTGCAAGACCAAGGACAGGGTATGCAAGGTGATTGTTGACAGCGGTAGCACGGATAATCTCGTTTCAACCGAGATGGTAGAGAAGTTAGAGCTGGAGACAACTGATCACCCGAGTCCATACAAAGTTTTGTGGCTACAGAAAGGACACCAGGTGAGTGTTACTAAACAGTGCTTGGTTGAATTCAAAATAGGAGGATACAATGATAAAATTCTGTGTGATGTTATTCCCATGGATGTATGTCATCTATTGCTGGGTAGACCATGGCAATATGAAAAAAATGTGATTCATGATGGGAGAATGAACAAATATACCCTGGAGAAAAATGGGAGAACCCATATGTTGCTTCCGATAAAGGATAAGGAGGTGAAGCCGGAAGTAAATAGCACAATACTTCTCATGAGTGGGAAGGAGCTTCTTACAGAGATGGAGAAGAAGGAAGATCCACAGTTCTTTGTTGTCAGAAAGCCAAGGATTATTCTGACTAGCACAAGAGTGGATGATTTACCAGATGAAATTCAGGAACTGCTGGAAGAGTTCGTTGACATCATCGTGGACGAATTACCTCATTCGTTGCCACCGATGAGAAGTGTGAGTCATCACATCGATCTCATACCAGGAGCCAGTTTGTCGAACAAAGCTGCGTACAGATTGACACCGCAAGAAAATGAGGAGGTAAAGAAGCAGGTCTAGGATTTGTTGGACAAAGGATTGGTCAGGGAAAGCTTGAGTCCATGTGTTGTTCCAACAGTGCTCAGTCCGAAGAAAGACGGAGGCTGGAGGATGTGTACCGACTCAAGAGCGATCAACAAAATTACCATCAGGTACAGGTTTCCACTGCCGAGAATGGATGATCTGATGGATTGCCTGAGCGGGGCAAATTATTTTTCAAAAATAGATCTGAAGAGTGGATATCATCAGATTCGCATGAGGGAAGGCGATGAGTGGAAGACAACATTCAAGAAAAACGTAGGTTTGTACGAATGGCTAGTCATGTCGTTTGGCTTGACGAATGCGCCAAGCACATTCATGAGATTGATGAATGAAGTCCTAAGAGAGTTCATTGGGAAATTTGTCGTCGTGTATCTGGATGACATACTGATTTTCAGCAAGACAAGGGCTGAACATTTGAAACATTTGGCCATTGTGATGAGGAAACTACAGTAGGAGAAGCTGTTGATCAATATGAAGAAGTCCTCGTTTATGAAGACAGAGCTCATTTATTTGGGTTTTGTTATTTCGGCGAATGAATTGAAGATGGATCCAGAGAAGGTAGAGGTAATTAAGAATTGGCCATCACCGAGAAATGTTTTCGAGGTGAGAAGTTTCCATGGTTTGGCTAG
>ML794669.1:29270-41186 GCA_009831015.1 Picea engelmannii
TGCAGGAAAATGAAGAAGTCAAGAGGCAGGTCTAGGATTTAATGGACAAAGGATTGATTAGGGAGAGCTTGAGTCCATGCATTGTTCCAACAATGCTCATCCCAAAAAAAGATGGAGGTTGGAGGATGTGTACAGAATCAAGAGCGATCAATAAGATTACCATCAGATACAGATTTCCATTGCTAAGGATGGATGATTTGATGGATTGCTTGAGTGGAGAAAGATGTTTTTCAAAGATTGATTTGAAAAGTGGATATCATCAAATCCGAATGAGAGAAGGTGATGAATGGAAGACAACATTCAAGATGAATGAAGGGTTGTATGAATGGATTGTCATGAAATTTGGCTTAACCAATGCACCCAATACTTTCATGAGGTTGATGAATAAAGTCCCGAAGGATTTCATAGGGAAATTAATCATTATATATCTCGACGATATATTGATTTTCATCAAGACTAAAGCAGAACATTTAAAGTATTTAGCTGCAGTGATGAGGAGGTTACAACAAGATAAATTGCTGATAAATATGAAGAAATTGTCATTCATGAGGACATAAATCATTTATTTGGGTTTTGTTATCTATTCAAATGAGTTGAAGATGGATTCGGAAAAGGTGAATGCGATTAAGAATTGGCCATCGCCGAAAAATGTGTTTGAAGTTCGAAGCTTCCATGGTTTAGCTAGTTTCTATAGGAAATTCATCTAAAATTTCTGTGGGATTAGCGCACTGATGATGGATACGTTGAAGAAAAGACATAAATCTTTTCATTGGAGAAAGGAAGCAGAGAAGAGTTTCAACTTGCTGTAGAAGAAGATAACTGAGAAGCCAATTTTGGTTTTGCTAGATTTTAGCAAGACATTTCAGGTCAAGTGTGACGCGAGGGGATTTGCAATAGGAGCGGTCTTGAGCCAAGATGATAGGCCGATCGCATACTTCAATGAGAAACTGAATGAAGTGAAGGTTAAGTAATCCACATATGACAAAGAATTCTATGCTTTCATACAAGCGCTGAAAAAATGGAGACACTACTTGGTTCCTAAAGAGTTTGTTTTGTATAGTGATAACCATTCTTTACAATTCATGACTCAATAGGACAAGTTGAACAAAAAACATGCTAAATGGGTTGAATTCATGTAGAATTTTACTTTTGTAATCAAGCATATTTCTGGAACTGCTAACAAAGTTGTTGATTCTTTGAGTAGGAAATGTTTTCTTATGCAGGAATTCAGAGTCAAAACTTTGGGTTTTGATAACCTCAAAGAAATGTACAGGAATGACCTAGATTTTAAGGAAGCGTATGAGGCACATGAGAATCCAATTCTTAGGGACAGAAGCCAGTGGACCGAATATATGATCCAGGATGGATTATTATTCAGGGGCAATAAGTTATGTATTCCGAGATGCTCCATGAGGGAGAACATGTTGAAGGAAAACCACAATGGATGATTGGTCGGACACTTCGGTCATGATAAGATGTTCTCAAAGTTAAATGGCTCATATTTTTGGCCAGGGATGAGGACAAATGTTAATAAATTTGTGGACAGATGCAAAATTTTTCAACACACAAAAGGGAAAAGGAAGAACCAAGGGTTATACCAGCCATTACCCATACCTTCAAGGCCATGGGATGCAGTGAGCATGGATTTCATATTGGGACTGCCAAGAACACAAAGAGCATATGATTCAATCTTTGTGGTAGTCGATAGATTTTCAAAGATGGAACATTTCATACCATGCTAGAAAACTAGTGATGCAACACACATTGCGAATCTGTTTTTCAAAGAAGTTGTCAGACTTCATGACTTACCAAAGAGCATAGTTTCTGATTGAGATACCAAGTTCATGGGACATTTATGGAGGACTTTATGGAAGAAGTTGGGGACAAGTTTTTCATTTAGCTCAGTGTATCATCCTCAAACGGATGGACAGACAGAATTTGTCAACCGGATCTTGGGAGATTTGTTGAGGAGCCTAGTGACTGAACACCACAGTCAATGGGATCACATTCTGCCATAGGTGGAATTTTCTTATAATGACTCTCTCAACAGAAGCACAGGATAGAGCCCATTCCAAATTGTATATGGAATGAAGGAAAGGGGAGTTTCTAAATTGAAAGATGTGGAACAAGTTGAATTCAGAAGTGCTGGTGCAGAAGACTTTGCAGAAGCAATGAAGGAGTTTCATAGCTGAGTCAAAGAGTGATTGCAGAGTTCAAATCAAGAATACAAGCATAGAGCATATCAACACAGGCGAGAAATTCAATTTGAAGTTGGTGATATGGTTCTTGCACACCAGAGGAAGGGAAGGTTCCCAAGGGGAACATATAATAAACTAAAGATGAAAAAGATTGGACCATGCAGTGTCATGAAGAATTTTGGGGCAGATGTATATGAGATTGAATTACTCGATGGGATTGGAATTTCGATGATGTTCAATGTTACAGATTTGTACCCTTACAAAGATGAAGAAGCAGGAGAAGAAGGTGAACATAAAGAGGTCCAATGGACAAAACAAATGCCTGTAGTTGAAAATCCACAGATGGAGAGCATAGTTGACAAGAGAGTTAGCAAGAAGACCAGGAGGAAAGAGTATTTTGAATACTTGATCAAATGGAAGGGACATCTAGTTGAAGATGCCAGCTAGGAAGATGAAGCAAAAATTCATAAGCATGGACAGACCGTGCAAGAACTCATGAACAAGAGTTCATGAAAATTTTCAAGTGAGGGAGTATGATGCAGGAGCATCATGCAAAGCCTAAAGCACGCGACTAAGCCAAAGAAATAGCTGGACGTGCGGAGGGAGAAAAGAGCATGTTTTTATACAGACCCATTTTGAATTTTGAAACAAAGTCATTCATGTAATAGTTAAGAGGAATGTACTCACATTTATACTTTGGAGATTGTAAATGGACCTGTGGAAATTCTCCCATCCGTCTTTTGTATTAAGGCATTTATGCATAGTTAATGAGAGTAGGTAGATATGAATGATAGATTAGAAAATTTTAGAGCATAGTAGGGAAAATGGATATAGACACCCTCATTCTTGTATTATTGTAACATTATCATTAGCACATTAGCATAGAGAAGAAGAGAGAGAGCTGTAGCAGAGATCCGTAGAGAATAATTCCATGTACATGAGCTTTGAATTAATATAAGAAGCTTTGAATAAGATTTCATGGTGTTATGATGTTTTCTGTTTATACATGGTGAATGGTATGCTTATAGTTGTTTATTCTCTCTGGTTATGCATTTGTTGTTATTATGTGTTGAATGTATGATTTCATGCTAAATGTTTGAAGTTTGAGAGAGATAGAGAATGAGTTTCAATTGTTTCTCTTCTTGAGAGAGAGTCCCTGCAAGGAGTGCAGTGAAACGTCCACAAGGAGTGCATTGACAAAGGTTTAGAGTTTATCTATGAAAGCTCAGGAGGGATACCGTTGTTCTCATTTCAATGGAAGATCAGGAGAAGCATAGAGGCCATGCAAGGAGCGCATAGGCAGTTGGAAGTCTTAGGACTTATCAACTAAGGTTGAGGATTGGAATATTTTTGTTCCAGAGAGTGCACAGAATTGAGAGGTCGAATACCCAGGAGTATTCGAAAGGTTTCCACAAGGAGTGCGTGCAGGAGTTCTTTCAATATTCGAAAGTGGCCAAGGAAATATCAAGAGGGTTAATGTCATCGAAGTGTTCAAAGGAAGATGAAGATCAAAAAACTTCAAGGGAAGAGAGTTTGCTATTTCATAGAGATTCTCGAGGAAGAAATCGAACGGTCGAAATTCTCCATGGAGAACTTGCGAAGCCACGAGGACCATAGGATCCAGAGAAGTTGTAGGGTGGTTAGAGGAAGGTGAACTCATCACTCTAGGATCTAGAATCAACGTTGACCATTGATCATGATTTGCACAATCCATCAAATCATCTCGGTATCTCAGGGATCCTGAGAGCGAAGAGTGGAGCATAGAGGAGCGAAAGTCCCGAAGTCGCAAGTCGTGACAAAAATCTCCGTGGAGTTTTCAAGATTTTGGAATTTTGCTTGTCAGAAAGCAGAGGAGGCAGTGTTTGGGATCGAGAGTTCCAAACTCTCGATACCCCAGAAGCTCGAATTAATGTAGGTTGTTAAATAGAGCAAGTTCATAACCATTGATCTCGCTGGAGGTGTCATTTCGTGAACTCGGGGTTCGTGAGTCTGGAAGTAGAGGAGAAAACTCTTGGAGTCACGAGTTCTGAGCTTGCAATAAGTGGAGGGAGAGATCCAGACCGTTGGATCAAAGTCGCAGAAGAACCATCAAATCTGATTTTTTGTGGAATATCACATATCGTGAATAAGAAGGGCAGATGAAATCCTCTGGTTGCACAAATCTCCGAATAGCGAGAAGTAGGAGAAACCTCTTCACTATATCGCGTATCGACATCTCAGAGGTTGAAAGAAGTCAGTTTCAATTGCAAAAGTCACGAGCTTATGGGTTGCGAGGGCTCGTGCAACACGTGGCACACCCTCTTGGTGGGACCCGTGTGGTTGAAAGGAAGCATGAGAATAAGACACTTGGAGAGAGGAAGAAGTAGTGACAGGTGGTGGAAACATGTCGTTCAAAAAGGGAGTCAACACCCTGGTTGACTTCTTGTGCTTTGGGATCTCATAAGAAGGAAGAACAAGGGTTCAACATCAGAAGTTGTGAAGTTGTGAGTTTTGAGGGTCGTTGAAGGGGCCAAACCTTCGTTGGCTTTCGCATCATTGGAACCTCGTAAAATAAGGTCCCAGAGGTTCGAGGGTCTTCAACCCATGAACACGCGAGTTGCGAAAGGCACTTGTGCAAGGACCTATGGATCACAATTGTTAAAGGATTTGACAAAGAGCCAAATAAGTCGCTTCGACTTAAGGAGAATTAGAACGATCATGCGTGGCTCTTGGCCCGAGGTTCAGGGGTCTGTTGCATCAACGTGTGAGTCAAATTTGAGTCCAGAAACCCTCCCACATCATTAAGACATGTGAATAGTCTATCCATGTTAAATTTCAATGCATTCAGAAATAGTTTGAAAAAATTTCAACATTGGCCCCATTCACAGGTCACTATTACCCGTGTCTAGTCCTAGTACAATTTCCTTGTAAAATTTTTATAAGATATTTGGAGAATGATAATTTTGAAGGTGCTAGTCCTATTCCCACACACCACGGTGAGATCACCTCTCATTGGAATTTAGTGTATTGATCCCTTTTAGTTTTGGGTTGTTACTATTTTCAATTGCACGAACCTTTCTATCTAGTCAAAGTTCAATTAATGTCTCTTGTTAATATAGGGTTATAAAGCCTCATGATCCCAATGCTCATATTCCTCAAACCTTGTGATATAATGATCGTTGGGTGACAACTGTCATGAAGGTTGACGATTAAGACTAGGGGAAACTCTCAATTAAAGGCTAGGAATGACCAGGCCCACATGAAGTGAAGGAAGAAAATTAAGAAGGTACATGTGTTTTCCCATTCCATGTCAACAACAATGCATCCATTCACTGGGAACAAATCGATGAATCCACTAAATTAGGGTTTATGGTTTACATGATGAATTGATGATGGAAGAAAGTGGGAGTGTGAGTCAAATTTGATTCCACAACCCCTCCCATGTCATTAAGGCATGCAAATAGTCTATCCATGTCAAATTTCAATGCAATCAGAAATAGTTTGAAAAAATTTGAACGTTGGCCCCATTCACAGGTCATTGTTTTCCATGTCTAGTCCTAGTACAATTTCTTTGTAAAATTTGTATAAGATATTTGGAGAATGATAATTTTGAAGGTGCTAGGCCTATTCCTGCACACCACAATGAGATCACCTCTCATTGACAGTCAATGTATTGATCCCTTTTATTTTTGGGTTGTTAGTATTTTCAATTGCACACACCTTTCAATCTAGTCAAAGTTCAATTAATGTCTATTGTTACTATAGGGTTATAAATCCTCATGATCTTGATGCCCATATGCCTCCAACCTTGTGATATAATGATCGTTGGGTGAAAACTGTCATGAAGGGTGACAACTAAGACTAGGGGAAACCTTCAATTCAAGGCTAGGAATGACCAGGCCCACATCAAGTGAAGGAAGAAAATTAAGAAGGTAGATGTGTTGTCCCATTCCATGTCAACAAAAATGCATCCATTCACTACGAACCAATCAATGACTCCACTAAATTAGGGTTTATGGTTTACATGATGAATTGATGATGGAATAAAGTGGGTGTGTGAGTCAAATTTGAGTCCAGAATCCCTCCCATATCATTAAGGCATGCAAATAGTCTATCCATGTCATATTTCAATGCATTCAGAAACAATTTGAAAACATTTCAACGTTGGCCCCATTCATAGGTCACTGTTTCTCGTGTCTAGTCCTAGTACAATTACCTTGCAAAATTTGTATAAGATATTTGGAGAATGATAATTTTGAAGGTGATAGGCTTATTCCTACACACCACGGCAATATCACCTCTCATTGACATTCAATGCATTGATCCATTTTAGTTTTGGGTTGTTAGTGTTTTCAATTGCACGCACCTTTCAATCTAGTCAAAGTTCAATTAATGTCTCTTGTTACTGTAGGGTTATAAAGCCTCATGATCCCAATGCCCATATGCCTCCAACCTTGTGATATAATGATCGTTGGGTGACAACTGTCATGAAGGGTGATGATTAAGACTAGGGGCAACTTTAAATTCAAGGCTAGGAATGACGAGGACCACATCAAGTGAAGGAACAAAATTAAGAAGGTAGATTTGTTGTCCCATTCCATTTCAACAACAAAGCATCCATTCACTGGGAACAAATCAATGAATCCACTAAATTAGGGTTTATGGTTTACATGATGAATTGATGATGGAATAAAGTGGGCATGTGAGTCAAATTTGAGTCTAGAAACCCTCCCATATTGTTATGGCATGCGAATAGTCTATCCATGTCAAATTTCACTGCATTCAGAAACAGTTTGAACAAATTTCATCGTTGGCCCCATTCACAGGTCACTATTTCCCGTGTCTAGTCCTAGTACAATTTCCTTGTAAATGTATAAGATATTTGGAGAATCATAATTTTGAAGGTGTTAGGCCTATTCCTTCACACCACGATGAGATCACCTCTCATTTATAGTCAATGTATTGATCCCTTTTAGTTTTGAGTTGTTAGTATTTTCAATTGCATGCACCTTTCAATCTAGTAAAAGTTCAATTAATGTCTCTTGTTACTGTAGGGTTATAAAGCCTCATGATCCCAATGCCCATATGCCTCCAACCTTGTGATATAATGATCGTTGGGTGACAACTATCATGAAGGGTGATGACTAAGGCTAGGGGAAACTTTCAATTCAAGGATAGGAATGACCAAGCCCACATCAAGTGAAGGAAGAACATTAATAAGGTACATATGTTGTCCCATTCCATGTCAACAACAACGCATCCATTCACTGGGAACAAATCGATGACTCCACTAAATTAGGGTTTATGGTTTACATGATGAATTGATGATGGAATAAAGTGGGAGTGTGAGTCAAATTTGAGTCCAGAAACACTCCCATATTGTTAAGGCATGCAAATAGTTTATCCATGTAAAATTTCAATGCATTCAGAAATAGTTTGAATAAATTTCATTGTTGGCCCCATTCATAGGTCATTGTTGCTCGTTTCTAGTCCTAGTACAATTTCCTTGTAAAATTTGTATAAGATATTTGGAGAATGATAATTTTGAAAGTGATAGGCCTATTCGTTGGTATGATTAGGCACAGTTGCGCAGATATCCTATTGGTTTTGAGAATAGTTCATTATATACTAAACAGAGGAAACCACGTGAAGGTGGAATCTCTAATTATCCCCCCCGCGCCTCACATCACTCTCAATTTACGCATATTAACTAATTTGAAATTCTAAATAACATGTATCATATACTATATTATACAAAATAAAAACATATAAAAGATATATACACATTATCTTGTTTTCAACAATTAAATATCAGTCATCTTCTTCTTCATCCAACTCAACATCTGTATTAGGATCTGGTTCAAAGTCAATATTAGTGAAAGGATCATTCCTATCAACATCATCATCAACATCACTTTCGCTACTATAGTTATGGATATCCTCAATGAGATCATCGTCTCCTACGTTTGGATAATCAACTTATTCAACTTCTTCGTCTAACACATCGACTACATGAGCCACTTGCTCCTGATCTGGATAATCATGATCTTCTTCCTTGTTATTATATTCATCCTCGACTACATGATTATAATTTACTGGTCTTCCTCTTGGATCATATCTAACAACGTATGACCAACCTTCTTTACCAGGTACGTCTGAGTAAAATACTTGCTCACATTGACTTGGAAGAACAGAAGGCCCTGTACCTGGTTCAAATTCCCTTGTATTAACCATGGTAAATCCATTATCATGCTCAATAACAGTTCTTTCAGGATCACGTTCATGCATCTGTAGCCTGTGCCATTTAACCTCAAACAAAACTATTTTAAAGGAATTAAAATCACACTCAATTATATCCTCCAAATGGCCATAGTACCTATTCTCAGTTTCTTCTAGATTTATGTCACTTCTAGAGAAAATGTTGGTGACCTTAAACACTACAGTTATCCCACAATCCAAGGTTTTCATCTTATCATCCAACATTTTGATATGAAATTTACGACCATTACACCACATAGCCTTGTGATTTTTCAACTACAACATGGAAAACAAGTAAAAAATACATTGCCAATTAATAATCCTCATATAATACTTACTAAATATACATTTCAAAAATTTAACAAACCAAATACATTGAAAAATTTGGAAAAAGCTAGGAAAATGTGGGTAAAAAATTTACTGGTCCACATAATTCAATCTCCTCAACTTGGTGTATGAGGTATTGTTCTTGTGCATTGAAAATTTTTGGAGGTAGATACTGTTTCATTTGACACATTAGTTAGGGGATTTCTCTCTTCCAATATCTTATATTTTCTGTATGGATTTATTTTGATGATAACCACCTACAAATGTCGATGCAATAAAATAATATCAAGGCATACATAAATTTGCAGATAAAAGATAATATGTCAATAAGTTCCACTACAAATCACATAAGAAGTACATTTTCCTTATAAAACAATACTTGCCTCATGTATTTTCCAAGTACATAAATTATTTGTTTTATGTTGTTGTCAAAGTCATCTGGGAGAGATAAAGGTAGAACATATTGTAACAAAAAACAAATAATTATTATTTGTTTCCAAAAAATGCATACAAATAAGGAAATATATTATAACCTACTAATTACGTTAATGAATGTATGCTATCACCCCGGATGGGGTGACACACGTCGAGGGAGAGGGACATGGCGATGAGGTGAGGGAGGCCATTTATATCGGCCCTCACCACACACTCTGTGATTTATGAGGCACATTTTCTCCGTCCGCCTTCGTTCTCCGATGAGGCCTTGCATGAGAGATCATAGTCCGGTTAGCCAGAGCATTAAGCTCATGGATTTAATGGCTATAACCGCATTTTATTCCTCCACCTGCCTTACCGGGAGTTCTAATGTGCCCTCGAAGCTTCCCGAACAGTGGGGCTGTAACAAAGTTCTTGGAGAATTAGCACTGAACTTCGCTCTAGCCATGCCAAGGGTGAGAGGGAGGCCCCGTAGGGGAGCCAACTGGTATGCAGATGACTGCAGAAGGAAGAGACACTGGAATTTCAAATGTGCAATGACCCTAGCCAAGCAGAGGTAACACCGGGCTATTACAGCCACAAGCTCACCACTCGGAACCGTTGTGGAAGAAGATCTGAGCATTGAGCTCCCACCGGATTTCTCAGAAAGAAAGATGTTCACAGTTCTCGACAATTGGGACCCCCCAACTTGTTTTGTCGACTTAGAGGCACCGCCCCACGCAAAAAACACCTCAGACCCTTACGCAGCACCCTGTATAATTGAGGAGGAGCCACAGGTAGATACCAAGGCATTGCAGGAAAACAAGGAACCGCTGGGATGACTAGAAAAGGATGACAAGTCACAGACACCGCCCTCGCCACCTCTCTTGCACCCAGAGCATTTGCAACTAATTTTCAAAGTATGAAGCTTGGTCGACGATCATATTTTCCGAGCAGTCTGCGCTAGCCAATGCCTGGACTTGCTCTATGCGGCCTACTCCAGCGCCAATCCTAAGTGCCAATTCCCAACTTGTGCACAGCCGTTTGCCATTCTAGCCAGTGAGGAAGAAGCGAAGGATGCTAACGAGAACGCCGATTAATAAGTCTTTCTGTCTACATGTTTTTCTATTTGTCTTCTGTAGTCATGTACCAGGACTGTAGCTCTCTAGTTGATAGCTTGGATAGCTTTAGAATCTACCTCACTAGAATAATGTTAATCATGAATACACTCCCTGGTTTCCTATGGGCAGGGTGGTGCAACACTCTCCTTGTTTTTTGCATGCTATTGTGGGAAATCCAGCTGTCCTGGTTTCTTACACAGGCACGACAACTGGCGTCTATGTGTCATGAATACTCTTTTTCTGAAGCTATAATATAATAGGATCTACCTTTTTTATTAAAAAAAAAAATTAATGTATGTTATCCATGTGTTTTAACCCCACCAAAATCACCTTTTTTAGTTAAGATATTTTGTATGTTCGACAAAAACCCTGTCTGTTATTGGATAAATCCGTAAGTGTGGACACAAACCGATCTCCCTAGATCCACCTGGATCTAGAACAAAGCAAGACAGAATAATACTCTTTCCCTAGATTCTAACCATTGAATGAACTAAGAGGCAAGAAAAAGTTGCATACCTTATAATTGCTTCCATTGGTCTTTGTTGCTCCCGCTTTTCTCCAATGCTCTCGTACAGTCAAGACCAAAACAATACAAAGCAAGTGGAGTAAAGAAAGAACAATATATTCAATAGTGAATGTATGTATATGATCAAGGAGTTATACAATAAAGTAAAATTAGCTTTATGGGAAAGAATCATATTACTGTATCATATTAAATGTGAAAGAGAGATTACAACCATTGCCTTGATGTCGTAAGGTCCCTTCCAAGTGTCCTTCATTCCCAACACACTTCTTGCTCCAAGGATTCTGAAAGCATAGATCTGATAGCTACTCACAATCTATCTTGACAAAGCAAATCTCAAAGCCACTCTAACCAAGCCAAAGATAACAAAGCTCAAGAACAAGAACCCACAAGATCAAGCTAACTTTCTCCATGAGAACTCCTCTCCTTTTATAAGTTGAAGAGGATAAGGTGAGGAGGTTAGGATGATCCCACTAAATCATGAAAGTGAGTAAGATCCAAACCATTCGGATGCCACCTCACCATAGAAGTTTCTCCTTCTAGAAGATTCGAGAAAATGCTCATTTTTCCCACGTGCTAGAATTCTCGCACCCTAGCTATAGAGAAACCTGCGAGGTGTTCGCACCCTAGCTATAGTGCAACCTGCGAGAATGGGTCATTCTCGCACCCTGCCTATATAGCAACCTGCGAACTTCCCTTTTTATAAGGTTTTTACATAGGAAAATGCAACTTCTTTTCTTAGGAGAAGTTCTTCTCCCTTCTCTCTTTAGGAACTCAGGTCACTGACCCCTCTGAAGGAAACAGATAGGTTTACATCATTAACGATCATAGGGATGATGAAAATAATGTGTAACACTGTCAGAAACCTAATTTTTCGAATGACCTCTTTTACAATATTTCTCTATTGCTCCGTTAATAACCAAGGAAGACTAGTATTTTGTTCATGACTATCACCATTAGAATTAATAATAACACTTTGCAATGCATGATTAGCTTCCTGGATGTCACAACAAATCTTTCCAATTCTCTCTTTGTCGGTCCTTCCATCTAATATTCACTCTAACAATTATGTTATGTTTTTCCCGATATTCATTGT
>ML794669.1:44913-71791 GCA_009831015.1 Picea engelmannii
TAGCTACAATTGAAGGGAAAAGGGTATGTGGATTCCATAAACCTAGAATATTATGGAATCCACATACCATTTTCCATAGAATATACTAACTAGATCCAAAAACCAAAGACATGAAATATGGTACTACACATATAATATATTATAGAGGAAAAAACAAGCTACATGAAATTTGGACATTTAAACAAAAATTTACAAGTTAAATGAGTACATCAATAAAAAAAAGCATACTAACCTTGCAAGTTCAAAATCCTAGCTATGTATATTGAGAATTGGATTCGTTCAACCAGTGGGTGACAGAAAAAATAAACAGCTGAAACAAAAGACAAGAACAACGTCGCAACTATAGCAATTGTGTCATAAAGTCTCTTAAAGTCAGTATATATAGATCAAATAGTCAACTAGTCGTTAACACCGACCAATTAGATAGGAAAAAGTTTCGTCGCTATTGCCACAAAAATACCAACCAAGTTAAAATCACCTATTCATGGATATTGTGACGAACTTTCATGGAAATATCGATGAAAATCCCGCCCTATTTAAAAAAAAGATAAAACTAATGAAAACGTCGAAAACTTTCGTGGAATAATCTGCCCATATGTAGTAGTTCCTTGTGCCAACAAATGGTTTTTTTGATGGGAAATAAATCTTCTTGAGGGAATGTCAAGGTGGTTTTCATTGAAGACAGAGATTCATAAGTGGATATAAGAACAAGAAAAAGACTTCGCAGAAGCCCAGAACAAGAACCCTAATCTTAGCACCGAGGACTGGTTGGGAAGGTATATCTTTATTGATATACATGAGATTTTCTTTGGAGGAATTCATTAGGATCTATATGAGTGGCTAGCTAGGTTAGAAGATACCCAATTTCGTATCAGATCTAGACCACCTATGGTTTGGACGTCGGCGTTGATCAAGAAGGTCAAGAGAGTTGATAACGTTGTGTCAAGAGCAGTAGACCATTGGTTCGATAGTACCATTGGAGGGTATATCACCGAGTTTTCTATTGACAGAGTAGATTCATATAGACAAGCAAAGAGGTACTTCTTCATGGGACCTTAAGGAAAATTTTTACACTTTTTGAAGTTGAAGATCAAGATGCTATTGCATGAGAAGAACATCTTGAAGGTGTAATAGTGGGTCAGATTGGAAAAGGCTAATGTTCAAGAACTCGAATAGCAACAACGACATAGAGGATGGACATATGCATAGTGGAAGAGTGTTCAGAGAGGTTCCTCTTGTGAGCCTATTTAAGGAGAAATACGAGGACGAGGGATTATATAGTGGAGAAGAGGAAGATCTGACAAAATAAGATCATTTGGAACTCGCTAGGGTAGAGGAAGGAAAGACTGAAGAAGCTCGCCAAGAAGAGATAGAATCTTCGGGAACTGTGCATCCTGTTGAAGTAAGTACTATTATTCTTCTTTTTGTTTCAGCAACATTAAGTAACCAGAGTAACCTAAGCTATCAGAACACTCAGAGCACTGGTACAAGTAGCTCAATACCTATTCAGTCGGGAAATCTAGGAAGAGTTATGGTAGATGAGATGAGGTTACCCACATTTAGAGGAGATGGATCTGAAGATCCTAATCAACACTGGTTTCTATGTGATGTTGTGTGGAGTATTAATAATGTCACCGACGAATCTATTAAATGAGCTCAGTTTAGTACTACCTTGAGAGACCGTGCACTAAGATGGTACATGAAATTTGTCCAAGGAGCTGGCCCTAAACCACTAAATTTCATTAAGACTGCATTGATTCCTAAATTCAAGAAACCCAAGTCAGAGTCACAGTGAATTATAGAACTGAAAGAAATCAAGCAAAGAGTAGTTGAACCTGTGTGGGAATTTGATTAGAGATTTAAGACCCTGACAGGCCATTTGAGCTTTCAGATCTTGGATGATGAAAACAAAGAATGGTTCATTGTTTCCCTCCTACCACACATCAAATTCCCCTTGATGCAACAGAAGATCACTTCGCAGGCTGAGGCATTGGAGATTGCTATGAAACTAGAATCGACCCCTATGGGAGAATCCAACTCAGGTATGAGTCAAATCTTGAGCCAATTGACTAGTTTATCTCTATAGGTCTAATATATGAAGAAAGACAAAGGAAAATATAAAAGAGAAGACATATGGTGTATTAGATTCAAGTCAGAAGGCCATGGCAAGGAGAACTTCCCCCTATTTTAGGAGTACTTGGAATATGGAGTTCTGAACCCTTTGAAGCAAGTTACTCTGCCTTGGTGCGAGGTATGTAGAAATACACATCACCCTGGTGAATGTTATTACATGCAAAAGTATGTTCAGACAACCACAAATATGTATTGCACGTTCTGTAAGTCAGTAGGGCATGATGATAGGGATTGTAGGGAATATGATCTCATGCACGAAAGGTCAATAGATGTATACAAACTTCAAGGTGAAGTACAACATGAAGAGAACACTACATAGTATAATTCCCCTGGAAAAGGAAACTTCAACCCTCATGGTCGATTCAGAGGAAGAGGACAAGGACGAGGTATGGATCGAGATAGAGGTCAAATCATCTGTTATAACTGTGCACATCTAGGACACTTGGAAAGGGATTGTTAGAACCCTTGTACCACGTGTAGTTATTGTAACTCATTCGAACATGTTATTGAGGAATGCTTAGCATTGCTGGCTAAGCTTCATGAAAGATGGGGTGTGAACCTGCAAGTGAAACTGATATACGGTGAACCTTGCAGAGAAGACCCTAGAGTTGTTGCTATCACTAGAGGAGGAATTCTTATAGGAGAAGACAAAGTGATCCAAGGAAAGAATAAAAAATAATCAGGAGTCAGAAAAGGTGCAGAAAAGACACAAGTGTTTGATGCAAAGAAAGAAAAACAAATATTTGAGGAGGCAAGAAAAAAACTCGGGAGAGACTAGGGTTCTTCATCAAAGACACGACCAGAAGTAAGAGAATGTGGAATTCCTCTGACATTAGATCAATCTTCTCCGCTAGGAGAAGGAAACAAGGTAAGCGCTCTCATGTAATTCTTACATACTTGCATTAATATGATTCAGGATGAAAGTGTTATACAAGAGCTACAAAAATTGATCAGACAATACAAGCTAGGAAAGGTAGATCCCTTGTTGCATAGAGCATGTTGATGGGCGAAATTGACCGTCCATCAACTGAGAGAGTGGAACCGGTCCGGGGTTGTCTAATAACCCAAGCCGTTTGGAATGAACCACCCTGACGGGTTTAGCGGCTCCATTGGCCCTTCTAAGGTTCTAAGAAAACAAAAGAGAAAACTAAACTAAACTGACTAATCTAACTAAAACAAATAAAACAATCGAAAACTAACTAAAACTAAATACAAGAAACTAAACTAACTAACAAACTAATATACTAATCTAATTAAAACAAGATACTAAATAAATTAAACTAAAACTAAATATAAACTACTCTAACTATTCTATATACAAACTACTAATTACTATTGTACTAACTCTAATAATTAACCATCTAATTACAACTTATTCACAAATATACAATATCTACAAATTGCAGATTTAAATAAAACCTGTAAAACTCATGTGCTTTCTGTCCTAAGACAGCTAGAGATATATTTTTGATTTTATAATTTTATGAACAAGAAATAAAACCTACTAAAATCAAACGATCTAATATATTTACTGAAATGAAACAATCTAATATGCTAATTCTACCTATAAATCTAACTGAACTTATATCTGATCTAAACTACTAATAAAAATAGTAAACAAACAAAGGACTAACTGACCTGGAAACGCTCCCAATTTGTCCTGTGTATGATGACCTCAAAGATGGTTGGAGGAAGGAAACTTGCACCGGATAATCCAAAAGCTTCTTGTAAATGATAGGTTGTGTTGCTCTTTGAGTTGTTTACAGGACAAACAAGACATAAAAAATCATAACAATTATATGATTTATAAATCTCTGCTATAAGGGAAACCTGTTATGCAAAAACTTATACTTAATAATCCAACTTATGAAGAAGAGAAACCTGTCATTCACAAACTGAATCAAGCAATTGCTATGTTTTTTAAACACTTGGGAGAAATCAGATATGGATTATATGGATTAAATTATATCACTTGCGAATGATTAAGATAGCTAAAGTATTCATTAACCAGATGCAAATAGATACACATAAACATAAAACAAAATATTGATATTATGAAAGCTAAAGCTATAGCAGAATATCAAATTCTGTCTCAGTCTGTATTAAAATTCCATATCCTTGCTCTCCCACGAATGATGATGATATTATTACAAAATAATAGGTATTTATAAGTCTCTCCACAGGGTAAAACCTCCCTGTCGATAATATCAAACTGTTTTACATAATCTGGGAAAATATCCCCAAAATCAACTAAACTAGGAAACTAAAATGCAAGTAAAATATTTCAAATATCCCCTAACTTCTCATTAAATCCACTGCAATTTCGTATTCATCTGCAATAAACCAAAAATAACAAGTTAGAAAGATATTTTATTAACAAAACAATAAAAATCTAATCTTACAGACTTAGCTACAGAATCATCTGATTCTGTAGCTAGTCTAAAATAACATACAGGATCATAATAGAAATTAAATCAAATCTTTTAAAATAATCAAAACCAATTTTCTTCCAATGATCATTTAAAACGAATCACTCAAGATTCAAATGACTTTATCATTCAAGATTAAACAAGATCAAAAGCGATTCAATCAAAAACAGGGGTAAGAATACTCTGTTTTTATGTTACCATAAAATCGGGTCAAACAGTGACAAGACTGTTCCATATCCAAATGAAATCGATAGTAAACCATATCATATGTGATACAATCTAATCCAACACAACCAATTTCCACTCGTTATAGCTATAATAATGCAGCAAAAGATTTATATCGTTCAATTGAATACATAGATCGAAAGAATTGTTTCGATTATGTGTAAACGAAATCATACATAACAACATTGACCCAACCAAATTCATGATTGATCCTTGCACAGTCAACAGACATGATCGATCAATTGTGATTGTAATCTTAATAATCAACAGAAGTTATAATTGCAAACTGGGCAAATAATCAAAACAAATCACGACTGAGTTTAATATAGAAACAAATCGTGAATCTGGATATAGTCAAACTCATTCTACGAATCACATTCAAATAGAATATTCATTGCAATATGAATCCGACTGATAACATGGTGGAACTAACAACAAATCAATGCGAATTAACCGGCTGAGTTTATAGCATAGTTGTTATGAATTGAATCTATTCACGATTTGGGTGAATTTGTACAGCATCACATTGAAAATAATCCGAATTGTATTCCTGTTGGTCAAAATCATATGAGACATAAAACCGTACAATTAACCATATCAAAACTGTTACCAATCATAGCGTATACATTATAACCAAATCGAATTGAAATGTGATTGCGTTTAAAATTGAAGTATGAGAAACAACTTGTGTCCAAAATAGATACAAACGACAACAATTGACAGCAGAGTATCCATTTTATCTAAGTAAATCAAATCAAATCCACAACAAGATCCAACAAATCGATGACAATCCAATAAAGGCTAAACTAGGAAAACAAGCTTCCATTAATCAATGCAAAGCTATGTACAGAGTGCATACAATGTGATAGAGCCAATCAATGTTGTGAACAGAGCTATCCAAAACCGAATTCAAATTCGTTATATAAAAAAGTGAAATCAAAACATACCTGCGTGAGGCTGCTCAAATTAAGCCAACTTAGAATTCACGATCGTTGTAGCTGATTCCACATTTTTAAACAAGATGGAGCCTGTCATCCTTTGCTTTTTATTAGTGGCTTGTATCTTAGCCTTTTGACTGGTAAGCAGTGCAACCTGGTCTTCCAAAGATTGAATTTTTGACTATATCATTGGAACACCAAGGTAATACCTCTCTAACCACGAGATGCATTGATCACAGGGTGGCACTGTAGGTTTAGACAGAGCAGGAGGGGGTTTGGATAAATGATCGGGGGCTTCACAAGGTAGCTTAATGCCTAGGTAGTTAGGGTCGTTTTGTAGGCAGGGGGGTAGGTTCGTCACAAAGTCATACGAGGGTTCGGCACACAAACCTTCCAAATAGGGGTACTCACTAGACAAGAAATACTCAACTTCCGAATTAGATTCCTCACTCAACACGAAAGGATCAGGATTGACAGGGGGTTTCGGCTTGTTCCTTTCCATTCGAGAAATTAACCGGGAAGTCTTTTTTCCTTTGGTGTTTACAATGGGTTTTGTCTTGGGCTTTTTGCCCACAGGCTTAACAGTCTCAACACCCTTAGTCACAGAGTGGGGTAGGTCGATAGGTGAGTCGGGCAAGGGTTTAGGTAGCAGAATGTTGTAGGGTACCGGGGGTACAGACTTGTCCTCGCTCACCATAGGTTTGTCAACCTGTGGAGGGTTCGAATCCTCAAAACCGTTGCGAGCCATGAAACTTCTCCAACAATCTCCGCGCAAACTCAAATGACAAACAAGAATAATCTTAACCAGCCCATAATGAAAAAGGATACTATCAGCCTGGTACCTTTTGTATTTCTTTGACATTTTAAACAGGCTCCTATGCAAATAATATGGCATATTGAGCTCATAACCCATAAAAACCATAAGTAAATGAAGGTGGTGCAAGAAAACAAACCCATACCGACCTTCACAGGTGATAAACTATTTGATAATCATCAATAAATCATGCCAATGTTGTTTAAGCATCGTTACTGGAAGACCTTTATCACAGGAGGTAACTTTCCGTGACTGGAAGAGCAATGTCCATTGGACCTCCTCTACTTTGCAATTCTTGGACCATCGTTGTCCAGTGGTAGGCAAATTCGTGGCCAAACAGAGAAACTGTTCATCAATTTCCAATTGAACATCGCCGACCTTGGCTCGACAACCATCAAAGGTCAATGTGAATTGCCGAGCTATGCAGAGGTAAAACCCTTGATTTTGTTTATAAATGAAAGCCACCTAAGTTCCTCGAGGTCACTGCGGGCACTGTCAAAAATCAACAGAGCCTAGCTCCCATTAGGTTCATCTCTCACAACAGGGGCCATGGTGCGAGCACATGGTAAGGGTTTTTTTCGAATTTACCAATGCACAGGAGCAGATTCATTTGGTCTAACAGCAATGAACGATCAAAGGGGGAACGCATTAATGTGTGCATACGAGGGTGGTGGAGTTATTCACCGCCATGCATAGTATTTATGGAAAAGTACAACCAGAAAATTCCACATCTGTTCAATCAATCATAACATAGTTTAAAACCTTATCATTCGACCAACCAAAGAATCAAACGGTGGGTGTTATACCAACGCACTATTACCACTACAATTTTTCAAACCATTGTCATTCAACATGTAAAATCAACCCCAAATATTAATCACGTGCCATTGCATAAACGTTTAATCAAAAGTTTTAAACCATTGTGTCAATCGGTATTTATAAACTTTGCAAGCCATTCAAGCCATAAAAAGATTATCATAAGGATCACATTATATATATAAAAACAAAATAAACCATGACCCCTATGCAATTCAATGACTAGGCAAATCAAAAAAATATAAATCTATATGCTCAATGCCTCACAAGTTTAATAAAATCAAGTTATGCAAATATAAGAATGTCCAAATAGGCATAGTTCGAAAATCCTTTCAGCCATATAACGATAAACCAAAGGTAAGTGTCACTCAAAATATCAATAAAAGGATAACGACAGTTCAAATAGTAATCGAAATGTGACCATGAAAGGAGAAGTTTTCATGCTTACAGTCGTGAAAACTTAATGGATACCAATTTGCAAGTGTCGCAAGAAATGAAAATATCGTCTTATTTGAAAACTGCAACGAAAATTTGAAGTTCGGAAGACATAGGTGTAGGCAGCTTATAGGATAATAGAAAAATTTTTATTGGCTGCCAACAATGGTGGCACACTAGGAGAAGTAGTTATCTCTGTCAAAAGAAATAAATTCAGATTAGGACAACAAAGAGAATTTCAACTCAAAAACAACAACCGAAAATCGTACTAACATCATCATTAATCATTTTTTTCCAGCGATGTTTTAAAGATGAAAACCAATAACAGTCTTAAGATCAGCAAGTCACGATATTAAAGATAAAATCTTCGATACTGTTGGCATGGCCACTGCTGCTAGCAGGCATCCATAGCCTTGACAGGGTTTCCATTTAACCGACTCTGACATCTGTATCCTATCAAGAAGTTCTAGATTAGAATAAAGGACATTAAAAAGGTTTCTCATAATTTTTTATAGATTTTCATGTACCCAACATTGCTTCACTGCCAGCGGGCCTGTTCAGTACCCCGAAGAAGTTGTCTTGGCACTATGCTTGCATTTACCTGTTGCCAGTAGACCTGTTCATTATCCCAACGGGTTTACAAGCACTTCCCACAGCTCTTATTAATAATTTTATTTTGTTTTTCTTTTGTAGATATATAGCTGAGCAGGGTGACACTGAAAGTCTTGATATTTTAACATATTTTTTCAGACCTCATCAGATTTTATTTTATTTTTTAACACTGTCCTTTATTCAGTTCTAGAGATTTTTTATTTCTAAAACACTTCCTATGACAGGGAGACATCTTTTTGAGTCACTCCTTTACGGAAAAGGGACAGTGTAAAAAGATAATAGATGATCATGACAAACTTTGCCCAGAGATTGAAATCAGTAAACTTCTTTCAAACAACAAAATTTTTCAACATAGATATTATTTTCAGAAATATATCACTGATGTTTGTACAAACTTTCATAAGTTATTTCAGCGAAGAAATTTTTCTATGGTCTTTGTCTGAATGGCTCAGTGCACATGTATGCGCATTTTTCAAAAAACACAAAAAACCGATCAATTCAAATCAAAACCAAAACAAAAGACAAACGAAAGATGCAAACAAAAGAGAAATATTTACATAATATACAAGGGTAGTTATCAAGCAAAGTATCTTTTCAGGGCTTGGCCATTCACTGGATAGGTGTCAAGCTACCCTTCAAGATTCTGTAATCGAAAGGAACTAGGACCCAACTTTTCAGCAATTAAAAATGGCCCAAGCCATAAGTTTTGAAACTTGGTGTGCTCACGCTTTCCTTCGTGTGGTTTGTCCCACTTTAAGACGAGATCACCTTCTTCAAAATTCCTATCAGAAGCAGAATTATAATCGAACCAGCTTTTAATCAATTGTTGATGTTGGTCTAATTTACGCTTAGCTAGGGTTCTTACTTCTTCCAACTTCATCAAAGCATTAATGCGGCTCTCTAAAGGAGGACAATCTTCTTCGTGGACTTTTTGTGACAACTGAAGTGAAGGAAGAATAATGTGAGGTGGCAGAATGGCTTCTCTGCCATAAACAAGAAAAAAGGGGGAGTTACCTATAACGACTTTGGGTGTTACTCTATCAGCCCATAGTGCGTTCAGCAATGTATTGTGCCAATTCTTGTGATTTTCAACCACGGTTCTCTTGATAATTTTGATCAAGTTCTTGTTTGTTGATTCTACTAATTCATTGCCCTAGGGGTAGTAACTAGCAGAATACTTAAGCATTATTCCTTTTTCCAAAGCAAACTCACTCATCTCAAGAGAAGAAAAGTATGAAGCATTGTCAAAGACTAGACAATCAGGGATACTAAAATGAGTGATAACATTCGAGTTTAGAAAAGCGATAACCTGACTGGTGTTGACAGTTCTTAGCGCAGTAGCTTCAGACCATCGTGTAAAGTAATTTGTGGCTGTCACAATATACTTGTGTTGTTGTGAGGATGGAGGGTTAATAGGACCTATGATATCAAGGCCCCATTACTGGAAAGGAGAATCTACTGAAACGGGTTGCAAGGGGAAGGTTTGTTTTTGCAACCGCCCTGATGCTTTCTGACAGATGATACATTTACGACACAAGGCATGGGCATCCATAAAAAGCGTGGGCCAGTAGTAACCAGATATTAAAACCTTATGAGCAGTGGTATCGCCACCGAAGTGACCACCAGATTCTCCTGCATGCAACTCAAGCAAGACTTTTTCTGCTTCATCTTTTTCAAGACATTGCATCAGTATGCCATCAAAATTCTGACGAAACAGTATACCATTAACTAGATGAAGGGAGGTGGAATTTAGTCTCAACGCTCTTCTTTTGGCAGGGTCAAGGTGACGGGGTGCTGATCCATGTTCAAGACAAAATCTAATATCATCGTACCATGGACTTACGAGGTTTTGTGCGCAACAAATTAAACTTTGATCGCTTTGTTCTAGGTTTGACGTATCACTATCTTCTTGAAGTTCTATTTCCAAATCAACAACCAATTTACACAACCCTTGGCCTCTCACGATTTGTGCTGGGGTGATCTCTAAGTCATACTCCTACAAGGAGGTGACCCAGTTGGCTCTTTTCTCTCCTAACTCCTTTTGCACTAACAAGTTCCTTACGGCAGGGTAGGGGACAATGACTTTCTTCCTTGACTTCAAAAGATAGGACCGAAAATGATTAACTTCTTTGAAAATAGCGTAGGCTTGTCGATCGACCGATGGGTAGTTAAGTTCAACACCTTTGAAAGAAGAGCTCATAAAGGCGATGGGTACTTCGTTGTTCTCAGAATTCTTCTGAGTTAGGGCTGCGACATAGGAACGATCAAAGGCAAAAGTATAGAGTGTAAAGTCTTGAGAGAAGTCAGGGCTCATGAGAGACGGAGCGTCTATTATGGCCTTCTTTATGGCATTAAAAGCTTGATTTTTTGTGGGTCCCCAATGGTACTGGGTGTCTTTCTTAATCAGGTTTTGTAGAGGCCTGACCATTTTGGAGAAACTGGGGACAAATCTTCTCACGAAATTAATCTGGCCTAGGAAATACTGCATGGATTTTTTGGACGTAGGTGGGGGAAGTTTAGTGATGACTTGAGTCCTCTCGGGGTCAATAATCATCCCATCACTAGACACAATGAACCCTAGTAGTTTACCCTGTTCTACTGCAAAGATGGACTTCTTGGGGTTCAAGGATATGCCGTATTTACGACATCGTAGCAGAACTGCTCGTAAGTGAGCTAGATGATCGTCTTTGTTTTTAGAGTAAACGGTCACATCATCTAAGTAAACTACAACGGAGTGATTGATTAAGCCTCAAAAATCAATGTCCATTGCTCTCTGAAAGGTAGCACCAACATTAATCAATCCAAAGGGCATTTTGCGATAAGCATAAGTGCCCCACGGGGTACGGAAGGTAGTTTTTAATTGGTCTGGTGGAGACATCAAAACTTGGTTGTATCCAGAGAAACCATACAATAAAGATAGCCTCTTGGAACCAAATACCTGTTGCAGGATCTGTTCCATGGGAGGGACAGGATAGTTATCTTTGTCAGACGCTTTGTTGAGGTTTCAGAAATCGACACAAAGTCGAATTTCCCCATTTTTCTTCCGTACTGGGATGAGGTTGGATACCCACTGAGTGTGTCTAATGGGAAAAATTATTTTAGCACTTAGGAGTTTATTCAATTCTTTTTGAACTGTCGGTTCTAGTTTATGATGCATTTTCCTCAATTTTTGTTGGAAGGGTAAGGTTTGGGGCTTCATCGGGATGACATGTTGTATAATATTAGGATCAAATGTTTTAAGATCATCGTAAGTCCATGAAAAGACATCCTTGAATTCTTTAAACAATTTAACAAAAGCAAATTTTTCTTGTTTAGAACATCCCAAGCCTAGATTGATACACTAAGGATTTTCACTAGTCCCTAAATTAAATTTTTCATAAGACAATGAGGAACTATTAGTTTTACAATTGACCATGTTTTTAAATTTGTCTTCAAAATCATAAAAAATTTCTAATCTAACAACAAATTTGGGTATGTAATTTGCCATGTCCGATAGAGCTTCAGGAGATTTCGGATTAGGTATTACCGTAAAATCGTGCAAAATTTCGTTGTGTGTGCGTTCATCTATCACTGCGCCTTGAAAGGTTTCTTCCATGTGCAGAAAGTTAATGATCTGTTGATCATCGTCAAATACTCTCCAGTTTGCAATATTTTCAGGAACAGATGGTCGAAACAATAACTCGATGGAGAATGTGTTTGGGGATAAGCCTTCTACAGGAAGAAGTTTAGAGGCTACATTAGCTAGTAAATCTACTTCAACATTATTTAATCTAGGAATGGAATTTATATTGAAAGCATAAAATTTGTTCATTAAACTCCATACTTCAGACTGGTAACTTTTGAGATGCGGGGAAAGACAGTGTATAGAATCTCTTACCTGTCTAACCACTATTTCAAAGTCACCAAATACAACCAGATTTTGAATGTTCATATCCAGAGATTTTCTGAGACCTTGCAGTAAAGCCTCATATTCTGCAGTATTGTTAGTACATTCAAATTCTAGTCTACAAGCCAATAATGTCTTGTTACTTGCCGGATCGATGATGATGTAGCCTGTACCAGCTCCTTCTTTAGACTTGGAACCGTCGAAATACAGAGACCAAATTTGATTTCCATCGGGCTCACAGGATTTTTGCATAGAAGTTGTTGGTTGCATGTATGCTATGATCTTGGACTGCTATTCTGGATTGTTGATAGGTGAAACCTCGGCCATGAAGTTTCCGAAGAAGTAGCCCATCCCTTGGACTTCAGGTGAATCAACAGGAGGTGTGTATGGTTCATTCGGGTCATTCAAATCTGTGACCGTGAACTTAAGGTAACGCTCACGATTCACTCTGATCTTGTTGGGCTTACCGTTCTCTGGAATCCATAAGTGAGACCAGTCCATTGCGAAGTAACCATGTAGCTTCTCTGACCAGTCCCTGCTAAAAAATAGACCATACACTTCTGGAATATCCACTACAATTATATCAATAACCTGATGAACCTTTGAGTTAGACGATAATCTAATCAATACATTCTTTAGTTCGCCTATAACTTTAACATCCATTCGATCAAGTTGTATGATTTTCAAAGAAGATGGTTCTACTTCAGCATTAATCTTTTGGAAAACAGACCAGGGCATCACATTAGATGATGCTCCTGAATCAACCATACAATTATGCACATTTCTGTTGAAAATTTTGAAAGTTAAAAGAAAAGGAGGTACATTCTTGTGAGTACTCAGAGTAGTAGCTTGTGGTTTCTTACTCACAGTTTCTAATGCTACTTTATCTACATTATTTACATTATTTACATTATCTATAGGGGTTATAGGAAGGCTTCATTTATCTTGAGAATCAGGATTATTTTTAGTGGAAGTATTTTGTGGAACTTTTCTTTGCACAACCTTGTTACCATTTGAATTACCATTCTTGCCATTTTCTGAAATATTTTGCAACATTTTTTGTAACAAAAATGGAAACTTTAACAACTCATAAATAGAAATGTTAGCCCTTAATTTTTTAAGATCTTCAACAACATCATAATCTAATTTAGGGCTGACATTACTCTGTTTAGTTTCTACTGATTTAGATGGATTTGGAGGTGAAGTTGTAGTATTCTCGGCAGGAGGTTTGTTTGCTGTCTTACTCCTAGTGTTATAAGGGTGAACAGTCTCAAAGTTGGCTTTAAATATGTTGTTCGAAAAGTGTCCAACGATGTTTGGAGAAGACTCTTCTTCTTGAACTGCTTCCTGTTCAACCTCCTCCTAAGGGATTTCAGGAGGCATCAAGTTATCTTGGGCTTCTAGAATTGTTTGAAGAGCACATTGCAAACTTTCTAGGTTTAAGCCTTCAGGGTTTGGATTAGGCCGGTTGGTAGGAAAAGGCTTTCGGAAAGGAGGTTTGTAGGGTCCTTTACTCGAGGAAGATTCTTCAGTCGAACTTTTTAAATCTATAACTTGATTAGACAATTTTTGTACAACTTTAGTTAAATTTTCCAAATCAGAGTTTTCAGGTTGTGTTTTGCTTTGTGTGGGTCTGGGGAGAATTTCAATCTTCTTTTTGGAAGAAGAAACGGTCTCAGTTTCATTGCTAGAAGAGTCCTTAAGACTAAGTATGTATTTTTCAATCTAAGTAGCCTCCTCGAAGGCTTCTAAAAATGTGGCCTTTTTGGATCGTTTAACCCAAATAGCTATACTTTGATGTAGAGATTTAGTGTAGTAAGCTATTACAAGACTCTCAGCGGGCATAGAATCTGTAGGGATTCAATTTTTCAGTGTTAATAATCTTTGATTAAAATCTTTAACTTTTTCTTTTGGATTCATTTTTAAGCTTGAAAGATCCATGACTAAGACTTCCGAAGGTTTACCATCTCCAAATTTTTCCAAAAAGCATGACTCAAACTTTTCCCAAGACACAATTATATGGGGCTGTTGGGCAAATTACTAAGTGGATGCATTACCCTCAAAAGTATAAGGGAGCAACCTATAGACGACATCTTCATGTTCAACATTACGGAGTCTGATGGCTAACATAAATTTTTTGATATGATCTTCGGCTATCTGTTTTGAATAGGGATCGAACTTGAGAAGCCATTTCTCTGGGTGCTTAGGTAAAGGGTGTTGGGCTCCAGGTAAAGCTACAACATCCTAGTCCAACCAGGGTCTAGCAGGGTTGTTCTAATTTTCCATTGGGGTAGTGGGTGTGGAAGGACGAGAAGGTGAATTGCCTTCGTCGGAAGAGGAATCTCCTCCAGAAGAGGAAGGAGATGAGGGAGGTGGTGAAGGAGGTATCCCATATCCTCTTGCAGCAGGATTTGTGATTGGATCTGTAGGATTCACAGTGAGGTTAGTGTCACCTAATTGTTCTCTGATATCAGAGAAATCCAAAGGTCGACCCCACAGATGGTTTGGTTGCCTCAAACTAGCTAAGGCACTATGTGTTTTAATAAGAGATCGACGGACAATCTATTCCAAGTCACCACCTTTAGGATTAGGGGTTGCTGGCTCAACTGTGATCTACGGATCTACGGTTGAAGTAGTTGTTGTTTGAAGGGGAATATTATTGTGTGAACGGATTCTAGTCACTATAGGTGAGTGATTAGGGGGGGGAGGAGTCTTGCGGCCGCCTCATGCCATTAATTAAGTTCAGGCCCTCCTTCTAGCACCATTTGTTGACGGGTGAAATTGATCGTCCGTCAAATGAGAGAGTTGAACCGTTCCGGGGTTGTCTAATAACCCAAGCCATTTGGAATGAACCACCCTGACGGGTTTAGCGGCTCCGTTGGCCATTCTAAGGTTCTAAGAAAACCAAAGATAAAACTAAACTAAACTGACTAATCTAACTAAAACAAACTAAAACTAAATACAAGAAACTAAACTAACTAACAAACTAATATACTAATCTAATTAAAACAAACTACTAAATAAATTAAACTAAAACTAAATATAAACTACTCTAACTATTCTATATACAAACTACTAATTACTATTGTACTAACTCTAATAATTAACCATCTAATTACAACTTATTCACAAATATACAATATCTACAAATTGCAGATTTAAATAAAACCTGTAAAACTCATGTGCTTTCTGTCCTAAGACAGCTAGAGATATATTTTTGATTTTATGATTTTATGAACAAGAAATAAAACCTACTGAAATTAAACGATCTAATATATTTACTGAAATTAAACAATCTAATATGCTAATTCTACCTATAAATCTAACTAAACTTATATCTGATCTAAACTACTAATAAAAATAGTAAACAAACAAAGGACTAATTGACCTGGAAACGCTCCCAATTTGTCCTATGTATGATGACTTCGAAGCTGGTTGGAGGAAGGAAACTCGCATCGGATAATCCAAAATCTTCTCGTAAACGATAGGCTGTGCTGCTCTTTGAGTTGTTTACAGGACAAACAAGACATAAAAAATCATAACAATTATATGATTTATAAATCTCTGCAATAAGGGAAACCTGTTATGCAAAAACTTATACTTAATAATCCAACTTATGAAGAAGAGAAATCTGTCATTCACAAACTGAATCAAGCAATTGCTATGTTTTTTAAACACTTGGGAGAAATCAGATATGGATTATATGGATTAAATTATATCACTTGTGAATGATTAGGATATCTAAAGTAGTCATTAACCAGATGCAAATAGATACACATAAACATAAAACAAAATATTGATATTATGAAAGCTAAAGTTGTAACAGAATATCAAATTTTGTCTCAGTCTGTATTAAAATTCCATATCCTTGTTCTCCCACGAACGAGGATGATATTATTACAAAATAATAGGTATTTATAAGTCTCTCCACAGGGTCAAACCTCCCTATGGATAATATCAAATTGTTTTACATAATCTGGGGAAATATCCCCAAAATCAACTAAACTAGGAAACTAAAATGCAAGTAAAATATTTCAAATATCCCCTAACTGCTCATCAAATACACTACAATTTTGAATTCATCTGCAATAGACCAAAAATAACAAGTTAGAAAGATATTTTATTAACAAAACAATAAAAATCTAATCTTACAGACTTAGCTACAAAATCATCTGATTCTGTAGCTAGTCTAAAATAACATACAGGATCATCATAGAAATTAAATCAAATCTTTTAAAATAATTAAAACCAATTTTCTTCCAATGATCATTTAAAACGAATCACTCAAGATTCAAATGACTTTATCATTCAATATTAAACAAAATCAAAAGCGATTCAATCGAAAACAGGGGTAAGAATACTCTGTTTTTCTGTTACCATAAAATCAGATCAAACAGTGACAAGATTGTTCCATATCCAAATGAAATCGATAGTAAACAATATCGTATGTGATACGATCTAATCCAACACAACCAATTTCCACTTGTTATAGCTATAATAATGCAGAAAAATATTTATATCGTTCAATTGAATACATAGATGGAAAGAACTGTTTCGATTATGTGTAAACGAAATCATACATAATAGCATTGACCCAACCAAATTCGTGATTGATCCTTGCATAGTCAACAGACAGGATCGATCAATTTTGATTGCAATCTTAATAATCAACAGAAGTTATAATTTCAAACTGGGAAAATAATCAAAACAAATCACAACTGAGTTTAATATAGAAACAAATCGTGAATCCGGATATAGTCAAACTCGTTCTACGAATCACATTCAAATAGAATATTCATTGCAATATGAATCTGACTGATAACATGGTGGAGCTAATAGCAAATCAATGCGAATTAACCGGCTGAGTTTAAAGCATAGTTGTTATGAATTGAACCTATTCACGATTTGGGTGAATTTTTATAGCATCACATTGAAAATAATCCGAACTGTATTCCTGTTGGAAAAATTATATGAGACATAAAACCGTACAATTAACCATATCAAAACTGTTACCAATCATAGCGTATACATTATAACCAAATCGAATTGAAATGTGATTGCGTTTAAAATTGAAGTATGAGAAACAGCTTGTGTCCAGAATAGATACAAACGACAACAATTGACAACAGAGTATCCATTTTATCTAAGTAAATCAAATCAAATCCACAACAAGATCCAACAAATCGATGACAATCCAATAAAGGCTAAACTAGGAAAACAAACTTCCATTAATCAAAGCAAAACTATGTACATAGTGCATACAATGTGATAGAGCCAATCAATGTTGTGAACAAAGCTATCCAAAACCGAATTCGAATTTGTTATATAAACAAGCGAAATCAAAACATACCTGCGTGAGGCTGCTCAAATTATGCCAACTTAGAATTCACGACCGTTGTAGCTGATTCCACATTTTTAAACAAGATGGAGCCTGTCGTCCTTTGCTTTTTATCAGTGTCTTGTAGCTTATCCTTTTGACTGGTAAGCAGTGCAACTTGGTCTTCCAAAGAGTGAATTTTCGACTGTAGCATCGGAACATCAAGGTAATACCTCTCTAACCATGAGTTGCATTGATCACAGGGTGGCACTATAGGTTTAGATAGAGCAGGAGGGGGTTTGGATAAATGACCAGGGGCTTCACAAGGCAGCTTAATTCCTGAGTAGTTAGGGTCATTTTGTAGGCAGGGGGTAGTTTCATCACAAAGTCATACGAGGGTTCGGCACACAAACCTTCCGAATAGGGGTACTCACTAGCCAAGAAACGCTCAACTTCCGAATCGAAGTCCTCGCTCAACACGATAGGATCAGGATTGACAGGGGGTTTTGGCTTGTTCCTTTCCATTCGAGAGATTAACCGGGTAGTCTTTTTGCCTTTGGTGTTTACAGTGGATTTTGTCTTGGGCCTTTTGCCCACAGGCTTAACAGTCTCAACACCCTTAGTCATAGAGTGGGGTAGGTCGATAGGTGAGTCGGGCAAGGGTTTAGGTAGCAGGATGTTGTAGGGTACCGGGGGTATAGAATTTTCCTTTCTCACCACAGGTTTGTCAACCTGTGGAGGGTTTGAATCCTCAAAACCGTTGTGAGCCATGAAACTTCTCCAACAATCTCCGCGCAAATTCAAATGACAAACAACAATAATCTTAACCAGCCCATAATGAAAAAGGCTACTATCAGCCTAGTTCCTTTTGTATTTCTTTGACATTTTAAACAGGATCCTATGCAAATAATATGGCATATTGAGCTCATAACCAATAAAAACCATAAGAAAACGAAGGTGGTGCAAGAAAACAAACCCATACCGACCTTCACAGGTGATAAATTGTTTGATAATCATCAATAAATCATGCCAATGTTGTTTAAGCATCGTTACTGGCAGACCTTTATGACAGGAGGTAACTTTCCGTGACTGGAAGAGCAGTGTCCATGGGACCTCCTCTACTTTGCAATTCTTGGACCATCGTTGTCCAGTGGCAGGCAAACCCGTGGCCAAACAGAGAAACTGTTCATCAATTTCCAATTGAACATCGTCGACCTTGGCTCGACAACCATCAAAGGTCAATGCAAATTTCCGAGCTACGCAGAGGTTAAAACCCTCTAATTTGTGTATAAATTAAAGCCACCCAAATTCGTCGAGGTCACTGTAGGCACTGTCAAACATCAACAGAGCCTGGCTCCCATTAGGTTCAGCTCTCACGACAGGGGCCATTTTGTGAGCACATGGTAAGGGTTTGATTTGAATTTACCAATGCACAAGAGCAGATTCATTTGGTCTAACAACAATGAACGATCAAAGGGGGAATGCATTAATGTGCGCATGCGAGGGTGGTGGAGTTATTCACCACCATGCATAATAGTTATGGAAAAGTACAACCGACAAATTCCACATCTTTTCAATCAATCATAACATAGTTTAAAACCTTATCATTTGACCAACCAAAGAATCAAACTGTGGGTGTTATACCAACGCGCTATTACCACTACAATTTTTCAAACCATTGTCATTCAACATGTAAAATCAACCCCAAATATTAATCATGTGCCATTGCATAAACGTTTAATCAAAATTTTTAAACCATTGTGCCAATCGGTATTTATAAACTTTACAAGCCATTCAAGCCATAAAAAGATTATCATAAGGATCACCTTATATATATAAAAACAAAATAAACCATGACCCCTATGCAATTCAATGACTAGGCAAGTCACAAAAATATAAATCTATATGCTCAATGCCTCACAAGTTTAATAAAATCAAGTTATGCAAATATAAGAATGTCCAAATAGGCATAGTTTGAAAATCCTTTCAGCCATATAACGATAAACCAAAGGTAAGTGTCACTCAAAATATCAATAAAAGGATAACGACAGTTCAAATAGTAATCAAAATGTGACCACGAAAGGAGAAGTTTTAACACCTACAGTTGTGAAAACTTAATGGAGACCAATTTGCAAGTGTCGCAAGAAATGAAAATATCGTCTTATTTGAAAAATGCGACGAAAGTTTGAAGTTCGGAAGACATAAGTGTAGGTAGCTTATAAGATAATAGAAAAAATTGAATTGGCTGCCAACAGAGAAGTACACCAAATCTCTAAAAAGAGAAGGAAAAATAAGGAACTATACTTGAATGCTCAAATTGGAGAGTATGATATAGACTATGTGGTCCTCAACTTAGGGTCGGAGGTCAATGTCATGAAGAAGTAGACCTGGGCACTGATGGGAAAATCTAAGTTGATATATTCCCCTATCAGGCTTAGGATTGATAATCAACAAGATGTATGCCCCTTTTGAAGAGCAGAGCATGTCCCTATGGACATTTATGGGGTAAGGATGTTTGCAGATTTTGAAGTAATTGAGATAGTCGATGATAGCAGTCATTATCCTACGCTATTAGGAATTTATTGGGCCTTCAATAATTCTAATGTTGTTGAATTGAAGAAAATAATAATGACATTTGAAGGTGACTGCCTTACGGTCATTTCACCTTTGCATCTTGATGAAGGTCACAGATATACAAAACCCATTAGAGAAGAAGACCACGTGTATGAACTATAAAACATATACAAATTGACAGGAAGACAACAAGATTGCATTAATCCTAAAACAAATGGTAATTTAAGGTGGTGAAGTGAAAGCGCATATTTTTCAGACTTCGAAGAAGCACTGGTGAACTAGTAGAATAATATGTATGAAGTATGTACAAGGAGATGTGCCTGATTAACCAGAGACGTCCCTTGGATCGACACAGAAGTAAGTAATTTTCCCACCTTTGATGGCATGAATCATTTGGAAACTTTCTTATTGGAATTTGAATAAATTTTACCAGTACAATAGAGTTTGTTGGCACTGAATGAAGCTTTGAAAGAAACTCCATAAATATGGTGGGGAATGCATAAGAATAACATCGCAGACTGGCTGCAATGTCGCACTTTGATGACAACATGGTTTTCAGACAACATCGAAGGATGTGAAGTTTGGTACACAAGTTGAAGTTGTCTAAAGGACCATGTGTGAAGTTGCAAGGAATCCTGGATCAAAAATCCTCATGAGTAGTGGGTGCACAAATTCATTAACATAGTAGACACAACCCCTATCAATTGGTATCTTCAAGCAGAACTGTGCCTCATCACTATAGATTGGGAAGGTATGACTCAGAACTTTGTAGCTACCTTTTTATTTGAGAGCCAATATGCTACAGTGGATCAAGCATTACATATTGTCCAACAAAAAGTATTTTAGGAGGAACCTAGCCTCCACTTGGAATAAGAAGAGGACGAATGGACTATGCCTCTTCAGAGATTGCAAGGCTGTTATAATAACAATGTTGATGAAGATGATGACACTAGCAAGGTGAAAATCATCGAAATAGAAGGGCAAAGAGACATACAAGGACTAGGAGTTGAGCTACCTTTCATAGGAAAACCAATTAAAATCAAGAAAGTCAGTATTGGAACAGAGAAAACATTTAAGCTTGCAAATGCTGGAGACTATTGGGATGCTTCCACTATTTACAAGATCAAAAAGTTACTGCATGAGTATCATGACTTATTTCCAACCAATTTCATCAATATGAAGGGCATTAAAGGGCCCATGGGAGAGATGAGGATTCCTTTGAAACCAGATGTAAGGCCAGTCAAACAGAGACCCTATATATTGAACCCTAAGTATAAGGAGAAAATGAAGATTGAACTAGATAGAATGTTGGAAGCAAGAATCATAGAACTTGTTGAAGAGTCAGAATGGATTAGCCCTATGGTTGTGCAAGATAAGAATACTAGAGAGATCATGATCTATGTATATCTCAGGAAGTTGAATGATGCCTTCTTGCATGACTCATTCCCTACCCCATTTACTGACAAAATACTAGATAATGTAGGAGGACAGGAGGTATAATGTTTTATAGATGGATTTTCAAGATACCATCAGATCCAGATTGGGAAGGAAGATTGTCATAAGACCACATTTGCAACAGAATGGGGATCCTACTAGTATACAGTGATTTCATTTGGATTGAAGAATGCACCAACCAAATTTTCCAAGGTGGTGGTCGAAGCATTTGAGTTTTTACATAAATTTATGGAAGCCTACTTTAATGATTGGACTGTTTTTAGCTTATTGCAACATCATATTGAATGTTTAAGACTAATGTTGGATAAGTGAAGGCAATGTAAGATTTCCATGCACTTGAAGAAGTGCATCTTCTTTTCACCCTTTGGAGTGTTGCTAGGCCACATTGTGTGTAAGCAGGGATCGTTGGTAGACCCATCGAAGATTGCTATTATTGTTGATATACCCCCCCCTACTTCAGTCAAACAGCTACACATTGCGCTGGGACATAATGGGTACTACAGGAAGTTCATTAAAGTCTATGCACAGATCACAAAACCCATGGATAATATGTTGAATAAAGAATGTCAATTGCAATGGACAGAATAATGCCAGTAGAGCTTCAACACACTGAAACAAAAAATGGTTATTGGGCCTATTCTGGTTTTCCCAGATTGGAGTAAGGCGTTTCATGTGCATGTTGATGCATCTTATATTGCATTAGGAGTAGTGATAGCACAACCATGAGAAGGATACATTGACCATTCGTTAGATTTTGCTAGCAGGAAACTATCTATAGCTGAGATTAATTACACCACCACTGAGAGAGAAGGTTTAGCCATGATGTACGTGCTGCAGAAGTTTCATCATTATTTGTTGGGAGGACAATTTAATATGTTCACTGACCACTCTGCACTGAAATACCTAGTCAAAAAGCCAGTGTTGGGGGGAAGAATATGCATATGGATTATGTTATAATAGGAATATGATTTTGAAATTGTGGTTAAGCTAGGGAGAATGAACAAGGGACCTAACCACTTGTTCAGGTTGGAGCAAGGAGAGGAACCTACTAGTTTGGAAGATACACTACCAGATGCATAGTTGTTGGACATTAGAAATATTGATGATCACTTCGTCGAGATAGTATAGTTACTGTGAATAGGAATGGCACTTAGTAAATACACAATTCTTTAGAAGAAACAATTGGTAGTCCACAGTCCAGATTTTTCACTTATAGCTTGACAACTATACAAGATGGGCCCTGATGAGGTCTCAAGGAGATGTCTTATGGAAGAAGAAATACCATTGATTTTAATATAATCCCATGAGGGAATCACATGAGGACACTACGTAGGAAAATAAACTGCGCAGAAGGTTCTTAGAGCTGGCCTCTGGTGGCCTACTTTACACAAAAATGCTAAAAACTACTATAGAGCCTATGATGTATGCCAAAGAGTTTGGAAACTGTCCAGAAGATATGAAATTACTTTGGCACCACAAATGACATTATAGGCATTTGAGAAATAGTCCATTAACTTTGTGGGACCTATAAACCCACCAGGAAAGAGCACAGGAGCTAGATACATAATCACTGCGAATGAGTACTTGACCACATGGGTAGAAGCAAGAGAAGTTAAAGAATGTAGTGCACCTAAAACTGTGTGTTTCATATTTGATGATATGATAACCAAGTTTGGATGCCCAAAGACCCTTATGATTGATCAAGGTACACATTTTATTAATAATACTATTGAAGCCTTGACTGAGGAATTTGCAGTTCATCACCAAAATAGCACACCCTACCATCCACAAGCGAATGGGACAATTGAAGCATTCAATAAGATCTTGGAGACAACAATAACAAATATTTGTAGTGTGAATAGGGATGAGTTGGATTTAAGAGTACCAATAGTACTATGGGCCTATAGAACCACTTGCAAGAAGCTAACAATGCAGCCCCCATTTAAGTTGTTTATGGTCTTGAAGCAATTGTCCCGATGGAATATTTGGTCCCAAGCTTAAGAATCATAGCCTTTACACATATGGATGACACTGGAATTTTTCAAGAGAGGCTCACGCAGTTGGTCGAACTAGAAGAAGATAGATTTATTGCAGGATTCCATCAACATGTACATAAGGAAAGTGAAAAGGCCTACCATGACAGACATATCAAGAAGAAAGATTTCAAACAAGGAGATCTTGTATTAGTATATGACAATGAATTCATGAAGCATCCAGGGAAGCTCACAATACATTGGCTGGGGCCATATGAGGTTTTCTATGTCACAGAAGGAGGAGTTTCACAGTTGAAGACATTGAATGGAGAATGGAAGGAGAGTTTGGTGAACGAGAGCCAGTTGAAACTGTACTATGACAATCACCTTCCTCACAACCATTAGTAAGAGAAAAAGAGGAAGGGTCTAGGTACCAAGTCCAGTTGAAACTGGGTACCAAACACATAAAATACATTCTCCACATAGAGGAGGAGACAATAGAAAGCACAAGCTACTCCACACATCCTGAAGTCGAAGAAAAATAGAAGGATCAGATCTGAAGTGCCTTGGGATGAGTCACATGTGAGTGTTGGGGGCCTGTTGGCCCTTGGTTATGGAAGTGAATATTGAGGAAAAAAATATGGAATGTGAATTGCGCGGAAGACACAGTGACTGATAATGAGTCGAAGTGAGCAAAAAAGAAGAAAAGGAAAAGAGAAATAAAAGAAAGCAATTCGTTGGATGAGAAGACCCAAGATGATAGATCAACAAGGGAGACAGATCGTGGACAACTCAACAAGTGGAAAAAGCCACCATTGGATGCTTTGGAGCACCGCGCAAGAAACAAGGAAAGATAGGTTGGCGAAGCTATGAAAATGTGGGTCAAGTTGACCTAGGGTTTTAGACACCTAGGGTTTTGGTATCTAGGATTTCGACACTTAGGTTTTGGCCTAAGGCTGTCAGTGAGTCATTGTAATTTATAAATAAGAACCTAGATGAGGGAAGAGGTTTCGTTCCAATTTTGTTGTTGTTATGAGTGATTATTGTTGTAAGAGAGAGAATCTCTAAACAGTGAGAGAAGTTTTTGTTGTGGGATATTCAGTTGGGTGTGAATATCATCCCTGTAGTTGGGTGCACAGGAAGGGGAGACGAAAACAAGAAAGATGAGAGAAGGAGAGAATATCTACTAGATAAGAGCGCAGATAAAACTGTATTCTTTCATCTTAATACATTATAAAGAATAGTTCTTTGGACGTAGCCCTAGGGAGAGGGTGAACCAAGTATATCTTGTTGTTGTGTGGATTTATGTTGTTTTCTTGTCTTCTGATTTATCTATTATTACATTATTGTGTTAGATATGATATATACTACACGAAGTAGGTTTAAGATGGTAAATAACTTCTAGTTGTTGTTCCGTAGTTGTATTGGATCCACTTTTCATTTCCTTTGGTTGTAGACACCTGTTTCCTGCAACCCCCTATAGCTACTTCGGGTGAGACAGCATCTGCTTCGCAGGTGCTTCCGAAAGGGACAATAGTTAGGGATTGTTGGTGTGCTCTTGGAGCTAAACCCTAGGTCTGCCCTTGTGCCAACATACACAAAGTGGGTATATAGGAATAAATTGAATGAATATGGACATGTTACAAGGAACAAATCTACATTCGTATGTAAAGGATATGCACAGGTTGAAGGAATCGACTTTGAAGAGACATTTTCCCCAATTGCCAGAATGGAAGCAATTTGATTGCTTTTAGCTTATTCATGTTTCAAAAATATTAAAGTGTATCAAATGGATGTAAAATCATATTTTTTGAATTGGGAACTTGAAGAAGAAGTCTACATTGAATAACCAAAAGGATTTTAGTTGTCAGAAAACACAAATTATGTGTGTAAATTAAAGAAGGCCTTGTATGGTCTAAAACAGGCTCCTTGAGCATGGTACTCTATACTGGATAAATATATACACCACGTAGAGTTTATAGAAGGAATTGTAGACAAAAACCTCTACATCAAGGTAAGTCAAGATAGTATTTTATTAACTGAAGTTTATATTGATGATATTACTTTTGGTAGTGATGATGACAGGTTAAGCCAGAAATTTGCAAAGGATATGAAGAATGAATTTGAAATGTCATTACTTGGAGAAATATAGTTCTTTATGCATCTTCAGATATGTTAAATAAACCAAAGAATTTTTATTTCTCAAACCAAGTATATTAGATAAATTCTAAAGAATTTCGGAATGGAAGATTGCAAACCCGTTGTCACTCCCATGAAAACCAGTTGCAAGTTGAGCAAAGATGATGATTCAAAGTGTATAGATTAGAGGAAATATAGATCAATGATTGGTAACCTACTATATGTGACAACATCCAGACCAGATATAACGCAAGCAGTTGGACAGGTGGCACAATTTCAAGCAACACCAAAGGAATCACATGTATTAGCATTGAAGAGAATTTTCAGATATTTCAAACGAATAAAAGAGTTTGGATTATGGTATCCAAAAGGAAAGGATCTAAAAATTATTTCCTACATAGATGCAGATTTGGCAGGTTCTATTGATGACCGACGAAGCACCAGTAGAGAAGTGTTCTACTTGGGTGAGTGTTTAGTATCATGGCTAAGCAAGAAACAATCATCAATATATTTATCTACAATTGAGGCAGAGTATATTGCAGTAGAAACATGTTGTACATGGGTTCTTTGGATGAAACA
This sequence comes from Picea engelmannii, assembly GCA_009831015.1. NCBI lineage: Eukaryota > Viridiplantae > Streptophyta > Pinopsida > Pinales > Pinaceae > Picea > Picea engelmannii. The sequence continues at coordinate 71,239 of ML794669.1, forward strand.
AACTCTAAAAAATATACAGGTCAAGTATGATGAGCTCATTCCAATATATTGTGATAATACAAGCACCATCCGTATCTCAAATAACCCAGTGATACACTCCAAGAAGAATCACATTCCAATCAAGTATCACTTTCTACAGGAACAAGTTGCATAAAAGAACATCAAATTTGAATATGTGGGCACAAAAGAACAAGTGGCAGACTTCTTTACAAAACCACTTCCACGGGATACCTTTGATTATCTTCGCCAAATACACGTAGTTATTTCTACTCCAAAATGAATTATTTTGAATGCTTATCTTATATGTATTAGATGTACATGAGGAAGCACCATAAAGAGGACAATTCAGTTAGGGGGAGCATCCCCGGATGGAAAGATACCTTTTCCATTGATGACAATGGGGGAGAGATTTATTGTTACAGGTATGAACTAACTGAGAGGGGGGGGGTGAATCAGTTAGTGTAGATTATTAATAATTTCTCTCCTTTTCTAACTTTGAATCATTAATCTTAGTGGCAGTGAGTCTTTACTGTGAAATCCAGAGTTATAAACA
>ML794669.1:71891-104461 GCA_009831015.1 Picea engelmannii
TTGTGTTGCAGCATGTTTCAGCATCTGTTCTTCATAAACAATCGATTGCCATCAATGACAACCTTGATCATCTGCGCCAACCTTGATCATCTGCGCCTTGATCATCTGCGTCATCTCTGTTGTAGGCATATTTCCAACATTTATTAGATGCAGAGGACAGAGGTATGATTCCACATGGAGCAATGGTCACAGAGATACAAAGAACAAAGGCATGGTTCCATGGGGAGCATGAGTGATATGACTTCAGCATTGCATGACATGATTTCAATATTGCATCAGAGTGTTGAAATCAATGCCAAAGGGGGATATTGTTGATTAAGATTAGTTGTCATTAATGTCAACCCTTGAAGAAAGTATGGTAGAAAATTATGGTAGCACAAAGTTTTGGGTAATGGACCCAAGATTGTTTGATGTAAATATGACTCATTATTGTCTTGTCATGGTTGATAAAGAGTACAAATGGATGAACTCCAAAGTGGTCCCATTATGGTGAAATCCCTCATGGGAAGACGATTTGTGGATTGAGTTATCATATAAGTATGGTTAGAGAACCCATGCTTAATTTTGGAATAATGAGATGAAGGTCAGTAAATTTTTCGGTGAAACTATCCTAGATGGATAGTTCTTGTCATGCCATTTCCAGTGGTATGTGGAACGTCACATAACTCCTCACGGTTGGATATTATGGCCATTTGAAGTTGGAGGACCCTCATGAGTCATCTAGAAGCCCCAAAAAGACAAAGTGTTTGCAAAATACATTATTTAAATAATAAAGTTAATGGAGAACTCCCTAAAATAAGGAAAGTGTAATTCTACATGAAAGTATAAATAAGAGGCAAATCTCTCTCATTTAATTACACTTGAACACATTGAATATATTTTGTTGTGTAAGGCTTATTGCAAGTACTCATTGATACATCATAAGTTGTGAAAGTTTGAGGTAGTACGAAGGGTTGACGGTGAAATTTTTGGAATTACATCAAATACAAAACCCTAGTTTTTTAGGTAGATGCAGGCTGATAGTGTATTATGATGCGTACAGTATGTGGGCTGACAGTGTATTAGGGTGCATACGTACATAGGATGGCAATGTATTAGGGTGCGTACATGTTGGTAAAGCCATGGAAACTTGAAGAGATGAAGATACAAAGGATCTAGATTCTGAGATCAAGCTCCTAGGAAGCTCTACAGTGCTCAAATACATCATATCTATCCATTTGTTCAAAAGGTATGTATTATTTCTATGAATAGTTTGATTTTGATGTATGCATGAGAAATGGTTATGGAGATTTGAGAATTCTCCCTATAGAGACTAGTGGCTTCATGGGATCTTTTGTATAAGTCAGATCTACAAAAATACAATGTTCGTATATTTATCATTGATACTTCTTGTTAGAACTAAGTCACATCTTGTATTTCTTAGGATATGGCTAAGGGTTTGTGGTACATGGTTGAGAGATTGTATTTTTGAAGTGGTTGATGTATTGAGAGGTTGAATATTAGAAAGGTTTTGATGACTAGATCATGTGTGGGTTATTATACTTCTTCATGATTACACACACCTATATGGAACATGACTAGAGATATATATATATTCCTTGGGTAAAGGTTATGTACGAGGATGCATGCATAGGGTACAGTTACAATATGGATATAGTGACAGGTTGCATATCTATGTGAAAGAAGTTGCAGAGGTTCATAATTTTTTAGAAGAAAGAAAAACCTAGTTTTTAGAGGGCATACTCAAGCTGCATAATAGTTTAGTCGCGTACATACGCGAGCTGAAAAACATATAGGGAGCGTACATACACGTGATGCAACACCACATGTCACGTACCTGTTTTATTTTTGTTGATACATGTTCAGTTCAGGTACAGGTTGATTACAGGGTAGTTGGATAGGTTGGATGCAGGCCAGTGGTATAGGTTGATACAGTTGTATAGTAGTATATCTCACAATGATAGTGTGACAGTGGTTTCATCATTATACTTCTACATCATGGAAGTTAGATGGGGAAAGGATAGGTGGTTTCATCCACCTTCCGGTTGTAGCCAGAAAAAATAGGGGGTTGTAGCCTCCTTCTGATTTTAGCCAGAGAATTGTGGAGTTGGAGCTTCCCTCATGTTGTAGCCTGAGAAACTAGGGGGTTGGATCCTCCTTCCAGTTGTAGCTAGAAAACAAACGAAGTTGGTGCTTCCAATTAATGAAATTCTTCAAGACTTATAAGAAAAAGCATTTTGTGGTTTTCTTCCACTTTGGGTTTCCACGTAAAACATTGGTGTATTGTGTATGTTTAGGATTGTTCATTTGTTCATTTCTTATTTACTCTCCAGTGATTGGATGATAATGCTATATTGATATTTCACTTGGATTATATGGTTAAAAAGGATTAAATTTCTCTATTATCGATTCACCCCCCCCCTCTTAGTAATCCAACAGGGTTCATTGGTGACACTTGCATATCATCTAGTAGGGATCGTATTTTGTAGATGGAGGATGAATGATGATGAGATTTTTTTTTTCTTAAACTTCATCGATGATCGAGGATGGTATCTATATCATGGAATTGATATAGGTTTGAGATAAATAAATAAAAATTACTAGGTTCATATATAGATATCTCGTAGGTGTTTCTCCACTTCTCACGAGCATCCATAGCCCCAATGGAGTCACCATGGCATCACAGACCTTTCTCCACTGCTAGCAAGCGTCCATAACCGTAGTGTAGATATCTACATGTCCCCCAGTCTAGTCAAACTCTCCTTTCCATTCCTTCTCAGCTTATTTAGTGCATTCTTAGCATTCAGTGGATGGGGAAAACAATGGCATTTTATCCTGGTATGGGATGACTACCATATTTTGAGATTTATTTTAATATTTGTTTCGACTAGATACGTAAAGATATCCCTTTTGGTTTTCATTCTTTATTCTTTGATACTTCACCCTTCATGTGAGAAGATACTTAGTTTTTGGATGGGTCCTCCATTACATAGGATATTCTCACCAACCAATATGCATGGATGATTGTTTATTAACCACGGTGCTCATTCATGATTTAATTATTGTTACAACATCCCCATATAGTTTTGATTCATGTTCAAGCAGAGACCCCCGATTCCACTCATGAGATAAGAAAGAGATGCAAGTTGATTCATTCCTACTTCTAGTACGAAGGTGATTCCTGTGAAAAGACAAACGAAGGTGAGAGGTCTGTATGTCATGAAATATAATCAGAGATCATAATACAATTTTTTTTAATAAATGAACTGGTTTGAAGGGAAAATATAATGATAAATAATAAGAAGGAAAGTTTTGAATTAGGATATGAACTCATCCCAAAACCTTGCTACAATTGAAAAGTTAAAATTTGGCTAAATGATGATCAAAGGCATGCAATTAGGAAACACAATGGACAAAGGAAAATTTCATAGATTGAATGTCTCCAACGGTTTCAATGATAGTCACGCATTCTATCTAGGTAGAAGTTTGCAACCTCTTGAAATGATTGATCCATTTGAAATATTATATGTGTCTCAGTGCTAGTGTTGGTTGAGAACTACACCTTTCATCATGATTTTTCATCCTTCGCTTTTGCAATATTATGCTTCAGATAGGTATTTTTATGAACTTCTATTAGTCATCCATGACATTATTTGTTTTGGTTGTAACTTTCTATGTTCCCCAACTAAAGAGATTATATTTCTATAAACATCCTCATATATTCATTATTTTAAATCAAACATGTGATGCGAATTGCACATTTGTACCTACATAGACAAACCGTTCATCGTATAAGATTTATTTCAACTTAAAAATTTCCATAAATAAATGCATTTAAGAGAATCATGTTGGGAAAGATCAATAATAGAATTCAAAAATAGATCCATGAATTATATTCCCAGGTTCCATGTCCTATGTGTTGGAGTTTCTTCACACACACCTAGGATTTATTTTTCCTAAGGTTATTCCTTGTTTATTAGTCATTATCCAATCTCCTATATTTTAGGGGAGAATATTCCACCTGGAGAATATTCTCTTTCATTTGAGACTTCAGTTTGACTAGTTGAGTTGATTTTAGATGTTGCATTGGTTTTGTCACGATACAACATTGGTATCATCACCAACTCACTACTCTTTGTTCAGTCAGTTAACTGAAGACTAGTTGACTAGTTAACTTAGCTAGGTGGCAGTTTACTCCCGTAATTGCCTAAGGGACTAGACTAGGTGGAAGTTTACTCTTGTAACTGTTGGTGTGTGTCCATATCAATCTATACCACCACTATGGCTCATTAGTTACTCATGTATCCTATATCTATTGTAAATTATTCATTCTTTAAGTGTGGAATACAATTAATGAGAATTCTTTCATTCTTTCTATCTTGCTTCTTCTTTCTTAATTTCTCTCTACAAATGTGTGTAGTATTTTCTATCTAGATCTATTATGTGAAGGTTCAACACATTTAAATGGTATCAGAGCCTATAGACTGCTAAGCAAAAGCTACACCAAATCATTTTTTGTAGGTACAAAAGATTGAAGACAACAAAAAGATGGATTATTCACCAGAAATACTTCTCACGCCTCATAAATATTTGGAATGGAAGCAAAAAAAAATTCTTCTTCTAAGATACAAAGGCTTATACGAAATAACCATGGAAATGGAAGTAGATCTTGATTTCGTCGAAGAGAAAAATGACTTTCTCAATAGAAAAGATATGGCCATAGGAAGTATCGACATGTCTGTTTCTCCTGAACTTTTGCATCAAGTATATGAAGAATCACAAGGATTAAATCCAAATGAATTATGGACCAGATTGGAGGTTCTATTTGGGAATAAATAATGTTGTGAATATTTCATGCAGGAGGTCGAACAGATAGAGCCAGAAGAGAAGCCATCAGAAGATCGAGCCTCTTATTATGAAGAGTCTTCTACAAACGTTTTTGTAGAAATTAGTATTCCAATAATTGAAGATGATGTCTACTCCATTTCAAATTTATTTACTGAAATTCATGTGGAAGATATATGACATGCATCTCAGGAGTCACATGCAGACACTTTTCCATGCGCAATGCATGCATCTCAGGAGACAAAAAGAGAGACGCGCACATCAGAATCCATTATGATATTTTCTGAGCCAAAATTTGCAGAAACAAATTGGATATTTGAATTCCTCTCGGGAAAATATCCAATTTCAAAAACAAAACCATCTGAAACAGATTCCGGAAAGTGAAGTTATGATCATTTTAAAATCAACCAAAATTTCAGCATTTTTCTGGCAACAACCACATGGTTTTCAAAGTATCATCCAAAATTTATTTGGATATTATTCATTACAAGAAGATAAAGTGGATATGTGTGGAAATATCAATGATGCATATACTTCATCATTTTTGTGAAGACATCTACATCTTCAACAAAATCTTCAAAGAGAACAAAATTGCATAGTTGCGAGGTCTTCTTGGAGTGAAGGACATGGTTGCTTAGCAACTGCCTTTTGTTCCTTATCATTTTTTATTTTATGCATTGTAATTTGAGGGGGGGTTTTGTTCCCATGAAGTTTTCCCTCTTTCCTCATTTAGTTCAGTGTATCGTTTGTATTTGGGTACCTAACATGGCCTCATAGCCGGGACCCATTCCTTATTTTCACCACAATGATGTTTAGGGGGGGTTTTGGAGTTAATTCACACACACCTAGGATTTATTTTTTCTAAGCTTATTCCTTGTTTATTAGTCATAATTATTCATTATCCAGTCTCCTGCAGTTTAGGGGAGAATATTCCACCTGGAGAATATTCTCTTTCAGTTGACACTTTAGTTTGACTAGTTGAGTTGAGTTTAGATGTTGCATTGGTTTTGTCACCATGCAACATTGGGATCATCACCAACTCACTACTCTTTGTTTAGTCAGTTAATTGAAGACTAGTTGACTAGTTAGTTCAGCTAGGTGGTAGGTCACTCCCGTAAATTCCTGAGAGACTAGACTAGGTGGTAGTTTACTCTTGCAACTGTTGGTGTGTGTCTAGATCAATCTAGACCACCACTATGGATCATTATTTACTCATGTATCCTATATTTATTGTAAATTATTTTCTCTTTGAGTGTGGAATACAGTTAATGCGAATTCTTCCATGCTTTCTATCTTGCTTCTTCTTTCTTAATTTCTCTCTGCAAATGTGTATAGCATTTTCTAGCTAGATCTATTCTATTCAAGTTCGACACATTTACACTATGGTCATGTCGTTCATCTTGTTCGATTCATAGATTTGCTTCAAGAAATAAAAAACCTCCACAATAGGAGTTTGTAAGCAATAAATAAGAATATTTCATCAATCGAAACCAATGATCAATGGTCTGAATTGTTTTATTAGACAATTTTGAACATCATTATCTAACCCGTTAGAAAATTCAACTTAGCACAATGTCAGATAAGATAATTCATTCCTAAGAACATATTTTTAGAATTCAAAACCATGTCTAAATATTTTATTTGGCCTGGTATGGGACACCAAATCAGAGATAATGATTTTTTAAAACAAGGGTACCATACTTGTGCAGGTGTTTAAAGTCAAACCATCAGTCTTACCAGTTTTGATTGCTACGATTTTTTAATCATGGTGTCTTTCATAGATGAAAATAAAGAGAAAGATTCTATATAGTATGTTGAATGGTCAAGACACTTTCAAACTTGAAAATACACATTAAAACCCCCAACGCATGGAAAGTTGTTATGTTTCCATTTTCAAGGACATTAACTGCATTTCACTTAGCTGTAAAGTATGTTTCAACATATGTTCATCTTTCAACATCTTAGGGTAATAAAATATTAAAAAGTGCACATTATAGTGGGTTTTATTCAATAAAAACACAAATCTTCGAGTAGAATTTTTCATAGGGTTTCCTCATGAAGATGGGAAAGAACCAAGGCAGAACCAAACTATCAGTGAAACACAATTAAAATCATTGCACTAAAAGAAGAAAACTTTGATGAAAAGGAAATTAAACTAAAGAGATCACCATGAATTGTACATTAAGCTAATTGTTGATGTTTGGACAACATCGGGAAGACATTCTCTTATATTAGTAATTAATAATATAATTATTGATTATTAAATACTATGTATAATATGTAAATGATAATAATAAATATTTATTGATTATCCAAAGGATGCATCCTTTCATGGATGATCACCATATGTTCCCTATATATGGAACACTCATCATTGTAATAATATATTGATCATATATCATATGAAGAGAAAACAACATGGTATATGAGCGGGCCTAGACTTGACTCCTTCACTGGGGGGCCCAGGAAAATGAGAGTAGAGTAAAATGTTGGGAGTGTTAAATTTATGGGGTTGTTACAATCTCTATGTACAAAATATTTACTTTTTACTCCTACCTAAATTATAGAAATAGTTCCATAAATTATGGTGGGTAGTAATTTCTAGTAAAAATATCTAATTACCTAAATATAAGGAATGTACTACATATTTAATTCTACCTATAAATTAATAGTTGGGTAGTTATGGAGGTATTCTCGAACTATTTATAAGAAAAATAAATTAATTTAATTTTAAACTTAATTTTTTAAAGAGACGTGTCATTTTTGGATCAATCTAATATTACTATAACAGGACACTTGAAAGACACAACAATAGACACATATTTTTTCTGTCTCACACATGGGATAAGTGATCTAAGGAAGAGACTAAGAAGTTCAAATTTTCTGAGTTACTTAATGATGTTCTAGTTTTTACTAAAGTAATATCATATATCATTGGAAGCAATTACCTCTTGCAGAAAATTGTGCTTGTTTAATTTACCACTAGAAAATCAACATGGTTAGTCGTATGACATTGAGTATATGATGGATGTGTGTTGGTCATAGTATAAGACATATTATTGGGAGGGTCAATGTATATAGTTGTGCACAAGATAAATTGATCTCCTCTAGAAGATCTTATTTTTTGTTCTTGTTTTTGGTTCCAGGAAGGTCACAGGTAATATCTCTAAGAAGGAGCCATAATGATGGTCATGGGAGGCATACATGGAAGGAAATACCTTCCAACATAATATCAAGGAGATACATTGCCAAACATGATGCTCAGAGATAGGAAGTATCTAGGATCAATGTACCTCCAAGGATGGGACCATGGAAGATAGCAAAGATAGTTCCAATTATCATGGATACAATGAGTCAAAACCGATTGTATCACAACTATGGTAGATCCATTAAGAGGAGGAAAACACATTATGAGACTTAGGGGGAGGAGGTGTATAATTCCCAATACATTAGTCAAGCCATGATATGTTGAGGAAGAAGGCATGGAAGCAGTTCCAGTGTATGTAGAGGCACTCCCAGAGAGGGAGGTAGTAGTACATATAGAGGGAGCATAAATTAATTTACCTTCATAGAAGGAGGAAGATCTACCTTCAGTGTCATAGGGAGAATATATAGAGGAGGAGCCACCTCCAGCTCCAGAGGGAGTGTTGATTTTTTTCATCTTCCTGAGACATTGGTTTCATGAGGGAACCTCTATATATCAAGTATGGTCCAAGATGACTTAGCATGATCAACATTTACCTATGTTTCTGTGGGCAAAGGAATCCATGAATGTAGTGTATGTTCAGAACATAAGTCCTCATAAGACTTTGAGGAACATGATGCATGAAGAGGCCTTCACCAAAGTGAAGCCTAAGGTTGGACACTTCAGTATATTTGGGTGTAAAATATACATTCATGTACCCAAGGAGAAAAGGATCAAGTTATACCATTCAAGAAGAAAGGGTATATTTGTGGGGTAAAATGAGTCTTAGAAGCCATATCGGATCTACATCCTTGTTCAGAGACATATTGAGGTGAGTAGATATGTTACCTATGAGGAGGAATTATCCTTTAAGAGATCTAGAGGATCTCACATGGATATTGATCCAATTGATCCAATTGATCTTGTTGATCTTGTAGCTCCAGTTAATGTTCCCAAAGATATTGCAGTAGGTTGAAAGAGACTTGCATGGGATCGTCTGAATCTATAGGAGGAACAAATATATATATATCCTCATGTACCTTTCAAGTGAGAAAGAGACCTCATAGATATTCATGCTATGTCACAGTTATGAGCCACATCATTCATTTTGAGCCTTCATATTATGAGGAAACTAGTCATCCAGTATGGAGAAATGTCATGATGGAGGAGTATCAATCCATCATGAAGAATGATGTGTGGCATATTTTTTGAGACATGAGGGGAAGTCTTTATTGACTTTCAAATGGATCTACAAGATCAAATACATAGTTGACGGGAGAATCGAGAGGTGTAAAATGAGATTTGTTTCTAGAGGATTCTCTCAGGTGGAGGCAATAGATTATGAGGAGAAATTTGCTCTTATTTGTCAATACACTTCTATCTAGATGATTATTTCCCTTGCAACAACCATGGGTTGTGCTATCACTCTATAAATATATTTGGTTGATAAATAGACGACGAAGGTAACTTTTTCAACCAAATTTGAGACTCGAAACTAGCCTTTCGGGTTTGGAGAGGGATCTCTTAGAAATGTTGCAGTATCCATGAAGGATATGAATTTGAAAACAATGTAACATCTATGGTCAAATAGTTTCTGGTTATATTGGTGCAGAAAAGTAAAACTTGGGCTATGGGGTCGATTTGAGGAAGATACTGAACAAATGACTTAGTGACTGGATTCAAGAGGAGAAGACTAGGTGAGAAACAACCTTCTCCTCTCGAATCCATTCACTGATTCATTTGTTCCATATCTTCCTTAGATATACCCCATAGCCCAAGTTTTACTTTTTTGTGCCAATATAACCAGAAACCATTTTACCATAGATGTTAAATCTAGCCATTGTTTCCAAAGTCATATCATGCACGGAGACCGTGCCATTTCTGAGAGAGCCCTCTCCAGATCCGAAAGGCTAGTTTCGAGTCTCAAAGTTGGTTGAAAAAGTTAACTTCATCATCTGTTTATCATCCAAATATATTTACAGAGTGCTAACATTCTGGCGCCATTATCGGGGATGGAATTGAAAGAAGCTTTCCCTTGGAAGAATGACATTGTTTCAGTTCTAAGGTCTCAGAGAAGAAGACACTTAGGCACATATTCGTTGTATTTATGTTGTGGAGACTCCACACATCATAAAATCAGTTGAAGGTGATTCCAATGGAAGAAGAATCCAGAGCTGAAGTTTTCGTGGTGACTCCAGTCAAGTTTCAAATGTGATTCAAAGACTCCACTAGAGAATGAGACCATTTGACAGAGATATGGAAGATCAATATGGAAAAATCAGGTACTCAAGCTTAAGTTTAGTTCAAGAAGTACTTTTTTGTTTTATCAATATCTTCTTGTCATTTCTTGAGTTTCTCAAAAGAATATTTCTTCACTTACTGTGTTCAAATGAATCCCAAAGATCTATGCTTGTATATCCTTCATTGCAAACTATAGGTATACCTCTTTCTTCTTGTACAACTGATATTCACCAAGCTCCTTCCTTTGACCCATATGATGTTCATGATCATTCTTGTGAGATTAATGAAACCAAATTTGAGCTTGTACCTTCTATTCTTAATCCTACACCCTACAAGATTCAAGAAATATACAATCCTCTTAAACTTCCTTCCATCCTTCATGACTTTCCTCTGAAACATTATAAGTATCTTCCTAGGTTCTATGAAGAGCTTGATGGAAAATCAATTGAAAAACATATTCAAGTCTTTGATAATTTCATAGAACGTTTTGAGATCGAACATGATGATGTGCCTATGAGGGCCTTTTCTCAGTCCTTACAAGGAGATGCCAAAGCATGGTTCATACATTTGCAGCCTCAGTCGATTAGCTCGTGGGATGAGTTGAGGGAATATTTACATAGGTTTTGGGGTGAGATAAGGTCATGGGATCTACTCATTTCACAGTTTTATGCAATGAGAAGAATGAAATATGAAACCATATCAAATTTAAGCAGGAGGTTTTCTAGTCTTTATTATAAACTCTCAAAAGAAGTCCAACCTCCTGAAGTTGCTGCCATGGTCCATTATGTAACAAACTTTCAACCAGACTTATATTTTATTTTTCTGGAGAGGAAGTCTATGTCTTTGCAATAGATGTTCAACAATGCTCAAGAAGTTGAAGACAATATTCAAGCATGTAAGGAGATGCAAAATCAGATTTTGGATGAGAAATTGAAAGCTGAGGAACCAAAGATTGTGCATAATATGCAGAAGGCTGATCATGTCGTAAGTTTTCTTGAAGGATGTCATGAGGATGTTTTTTCAAAGAATGATGATCAACTTGAAGAAAAAATACTCTGTTGAATTGCTTTGATATTGATTTAAATTTAGATCCACACCATCATGAGCTAGAAACTAATTGTTTTATGTATACATTTGTAGACGACCATGAAAGTGAATTTGCAGATCAACCTGTAGAAGAACAAGTCGTTGCCTCAATTTTCATTTTTGATGTCATTACGAAGGTTTTTGGTGAACCCAAGTATGATGGGTACAATGATTCTTATGATTTTGACTCTTCAAGACAAGGATTTTCACTTTCCAAGTCTAAAAATGATTGTTTTTAGCAACCCGAAGAAATTGACAAATGTGCAAATGAAAATAGTGGAGAAAATGAAGAAAGTTTTGAATTAGAGGAAAGAACTTTTCCATTGTGTTTTGCATCTTTCAAATTTCTGAAGAAAAATATTTATAATGTTTCAAATCAGAAATCCTCTCGGCATGATGTTGAATATGAAGAAAGAAATGGACATGCCAATGAAAGTTATCTTCCATTATGTTTTTCTTCCTTTGAATTGTTGAAAGAAAATCATCAAATAATAGAGGAAGTAGTGAAGTCTGATTGCATTCACAGTAAGATTGTTTTGCATGAGAAAATTGTTATTAGTTGTTAGCGATATTTCTTGTCTCGGGATTAGGCGTACCCAGGTCTGCAGTTTGCACGGGAAGCACCCGAGCATAACATGAGAGAATCCCGTTTTTATTTGCAGTGAGTTAGGCGAGCGGGCAAGGTTTTGATGTCGACGGCCCAGATTCATTCATCAGGGTAGATCAACGGTCATCAGGATATTGGGACTACCAAGTTTAGCGATGTATAATTTCAAAGAAAGTGCCCATATTTTAAATCTGAGTCTGGGTCGTCTGATCCATTGACGCGTGGCGCAAGATCTGGTCACATCGGCATATCGGCATTCAGGAGTTCGAGGGGTAAAAGTCCCTTTTCATTTCACATCTCAAAACCCCAAACCCCGAAATGCCAATAAGCGCCCTTCAAAGTCGAGCTCATGGTCTTAGAACCCGGTCACGTCAAGCGAGCCTGATAATGGAGGCGACCCTCTTCTAACATCAAATGCGGCGCATAGATAAGCCACGAGTGGGGCCCTTTGGGATTTTCATGATGAAAGCACCAAGTTCATCTCAGTCGTTCATCCATCAGCGAGGCTTAGGCACATTTAATTTAAAGAGGGTGTAGATCTGGACGGTCGTGATCTAAGCACTCAAATTCACAGACAAGGTCTAATTTTGCACCCCCTCCGCCATTCTAGCTTTAACGAGAGGGGGGGAGGTCTGGAATTGGAGGTAATGTATGAGTACATCTGGACATCCCAAGTTTCGGCGCTTAGATCTGTGGTCTATATTGGATTCTAGTGGGCCCACCTTCCTGTCGTGTCACTGTCTGATTCGTTTCCCCCCTTGCCACCTTTTCTCCACCTACCGCCACCCTCTTCCCCTGTCATCTATCCATTTCCCTCTCTCCATCCACATGACACCTCCTAAGCTAATCGTCCTCTCGTCTCTTTCCATGTGTCCCTCTCATTCCTAGTCACCTCCTCCTTTACTCCCGCACTCCATGCTCCTCCCTCCTCTATCCTACTCAAACTGCATGGAATTCCTTAGTTGATGTCACAACTCTCGTTTCTTCCCCATCACCTCCACAGTGTTCATGCCTTTAACCTCCGTCACGCTCTCGTCCACATCATCCACAGGGGTCCCTCACAACAGTCCAGCGAAGTAGCATCCAAAGAAAGACCGTTTGACTGATCCAGGTGGCACCATTAGGAGACCTCCATGTCCCAAAAGGGTAAGTTAACTGAGGCTGCCCCCGATCCCAAAAAAAAGTCATTGCGACAGTTGCTGGTGGTTGAATATCAACTCCGCCATAAAAGGAAGGTCCGACAAAAGACTGATTCACGTCGACTCACCTGCATAAGGATGCCATGCAGGTGCATGATCTCATAGCATCCAAAATATAATAGCATCTTTCATAGGTGCATGATCATCTAGAATATGCATGCGAAGATTGTCAGAAGCCATGCAGACGCAAAGTTTTAATGCAATGTCTCGATGTTGTTGTTGTTGCTGTTTTGAGTATATGTAGGCGTTTTCACCATTTTTGTATCTATCGATGGTTGAGTAGAGCTCCCTACTGTAATGTTTTATCAACCATTCTAGATTTTAGCTTATACATCTGTATATGAGATTTCTTGTTTTATGACAGACAATTCTTCTTACTCCATCTAATTTTTGTCTCATGCTAAGGGAGTTCATGATTGACTGAGTCACACGAGTTATGGAGATTATGTTATGATAGAAGATTTATTGTTGCATTGCTGCATTCTTTGGCTTTGCATTTGAATGTAAGATGATTTGGACATCTTCTTCCTCAGTCTGTTAGAAACCTGTTGTTTATAACAGACCTCTGCTTTCTCTTGTGCAAGTCTTCCGCCTGTTCACCCTTTACTAAAGCTCACTATCTGAAGATTATGCAAGACCTCACTTGCTCATGCATACCTGGCCTAGTTTCAGAGTTGGAACGCTATTGTTTTGAGTTTCCCGCCATTCGATCACCCATCTATAAACAACCGTGACATAAAAATGATGGCCGTCGGGCTCTACTCCTATTAGCAATCTAGGAGTGACTTTCGTCGCCAACATTTTTGGTGCCGTTGTCGGGGATGAAGTTGAATATTTTCCCCGGGATTGAATGACAATGATTAAATGATTCTGAAGGTGGATCAAATATCATAATTATCAAGATTGTTGTTGTGCACCTGGTGACTCCATTGTGACGACTCTACTGGGGAGAACCTGCTCTATCAATTGTGTCTTTCAGAGGCAGACACACACGGTCTCATCCACAGCTTCCCTAGCTACACCTAAAACCGATCCAGAGGTGGTTCTCAGAAAAGGAAAATCCCCTGAAGAAGCAGATTCCACCACCGAAACAGGTAATCCACCATCTCCTTTTGTAAGAAATCCATTTTATCCTCCTCAGTTTCTTAATAGACCTCCTTCAGAAGTTTCCCGTTTCCTAAATTTTGGGAGTGTTCCTGCTGAGTTTTCCCCTCCTGGTTTGGGATTGGAGGGAGAAATCCTTGTCACTCCCCTCTCCTCTGAAGTTGTACCATGGTGTAGACCCACGACCATAGAAGATTTCCACACTCCTGCACAAGGAGGAGCACTTTCTGACTCGAGCTCATTAGCCTTCTCCTTAAATCCTCTCTTGTTTCCCACTCCACTTCGAGACTCATTTCTCATAGCCCCATCGTGAAGCCCTTCTCCTCCAAGTTCTCCTCCACCTAATATTCCTATGGCTGGTGCTAATCCCCCTATGAACGAAATAGAGGTCATCATAGCCGCTAGGTATGATCCACTCATGCTACCACAACCTCTCAATGCCCTCCCACCAGATGGATACCTTAAGTAGCTTCCCAAGTTTACAAGCGAGGGGGACATAGCTGCATAAGAGCACCTAGCAGCCTTTTACACTTTCGCGGATGATAATGTTATCATGCACACAGATGTATGGATGAGAATTTTTGTCCATAGTCTCCAAGGAGAGGCTAGAAATTGGTTCAAGTCCCTGCCTCCTGGATCTATTGATGGGATCAGAGCTTTAGATAATGCCTTTTTGAGACAGTGGGGAGATAAAAAATACTTCATGTATTATATGACAGAGTTTGGGTCGTTGAAGAGAAAGGAAGGAGAGTCTATTTTTAACTTCTCCAAGAGATTTAATAAAATGTACAACAAAATTCCTGCTGAGATAAAACCCTCCGAAGCCTCTGAAAAAATCACTTACTCCAGTGCCTTTGATCCTGATTTCTGCCTACTGCTAAGGGAGAGAAGAGATACTATGCTAGCACACATGCAAGACACAACCGTGGAGGTATAATCCAACATATTGGCTATCAACCGACTTAGGAATGTCGGTGATAGAAATGCTTCCAAGAACAAGCATGAACCTTCCTCATCCAGTTCCTCTCCCCTGCACCATCAGATAGATGAGACATCTAGAGCAATAAAATCGCTTGCTGCCAAGATAGAAAGGTGGGAATCAGAGGGGAAGCCCATGTACATAAATCCCCCAAACACTGATAATAAAGGTTTCAGACGACCTGCTAACAATGTACCTTAGGTCCTCCCAAGGGAACAGAGGGGAAAGGACAGAGAAGATCAAAGGGTTCAGACCCCCCTCCAAAACAACCTAGTTGATCATGAGGAAATAGAGGAGGTAGACGAGTTTGGCCCCGAAATTCACTGTATTGAAGAAGCTCCCCCTTTTCCTCATTTGATGCAGTCTGCATATGAAGAATCACTGATGAATGCTCAAATTCATGAGTTGGGGAAGGAACAAAGGGTCGATCACACTTCTAACAGATATAATCTTAGGACGAAAAGGAAAGAAGGAGACTTTGACAGCCCATACCAGCCCCTCATAGAAGAAAGGCCTATTAGATCTGCAGCAGCCGCTACTAAAGATAAAAGAGCTCAGAGCACTTTTCCAGTAGTCAAAGAACCCGTCACCGAGGTAAGAGAAGCTCCTAATCCCATTCCATCCTTTAATTTTGAACATGAAATTCAAAAGATCAGGATCCCCATTCCCCTCTCAGAGCTAGTTAAAAACAAAGATTTTAAAAGATCCCTCTCCAAGATGCTACAATCCGAGTCCCCCAAACCCCCCTCTGACTCAGTAAACCTTCAAGATGAGAAGCCAGTCGTCATCTTAGGCCCCATGGTAGAAGACAGAGATGACTCGTCCCCCCCTTTCTACACATCCCTGAACATACATGATAAAGTGATGCATAACTGCCTCATGGATTCAAGGGCTTCCCATAACCTTATGCCAAAAATAGTCATGGAAGAATTGGGACTGGAGGTGACAAGAACTTATCATGATTTATATTATTTCGATTCAAGGAGAGTGCAGTGTCTAGGAGTCATCAAAGACCTGGTGGTTTCCCTGTTTCAGCTGCCCATGAAAAGTGTGGTCATGGATATTGTGGTAGCCGACGTTCCCCCCAAATTTGGTATGTTGTTGTCTAGATCCTGGATTAAAAAGCTTGTAGGGACACTACAGATGGATCTCACATACACTACCATTCTAGTCTTCGGAGGGGAACACGGAAGGTTATACAGAGAAGCCCGGCTAGCCTATATTTTCAGTGATGAAGCAGACCCCACCAATCACCCCATCTTTTCGCTTGACACTGACTTGGAGTCTAGTTTGT
Source organism: Picea engelmannii (assembly GCA_009831015.1). NCBI lineage: Eukaryota > Viridiplantae > Streptophyta > Pinopsida > Pinales > Pinaceae > Picea > Picea engelmannii. Next base: position 88,431 of record ML794669.1, read on the forward strand.
TGCAGCTTACCGATGCTCCTGAAATCTCTTTACTAATCATAAAGCACCCCAACCCTAATCATCCAATTTCCCCTCAAAGCTCCCCTGTGTGGAAGATGTTTTTTGATGGAGCTTCTTCTAGTGAAGGCACTGGCGCTTGAGTGGTTTTCATATCACCTTGTCAAGAAGCCGTGTGCTTGTCATACAAGCTAGAATTCGAAGCCACCAACAATGTGGCAGAATATGAAGCTCTTGTTCTGGGTATGAGGGCCGCAAAGGAAATGGGAATTAAAGAGATAGCAATATTTGGAGATGCTGAGTTGATTATTCAGCAGGTAAGGAAAGCTTATCGGGCCCATAATTCTCGGCTTAGGAATTATCGGAATGAAGTATGGGACCTTATGGATAATTTCTTCTTGGCTTTTAACATTTCTTTCATTCTGAGGGGAGAAAATACTTTGGCCGATTCTTTAGCTGTTTCAGCTAGTGTGCTCAAATTTCCTCTGCCGCCTATGGTAGAAAATGATGTTGATATAAGATATAGGCCCTCGGTGCCAGACAATGTCAAGCATTGGAAGGTGTTCGAGGATGATTCTAAACTCGAAAGTTTTCTCCAATCAGTTGATGAATTTTCTGTGTTGCATATTGACCAAGATCCCAACCTGGAAAGTGACCCTCGTCTTGAGGAGTTTTTAAATAAAATCGTTAATCACCAGATCATTCAGCTGCCCAACAATCACATTCTGAGACGACTTGTCCCTTTAGAAATATTGTTCGATGGGAATAATGTGCCAGTAAAGGGAAAAGTCTCAAATGAAGATACCGATACAACCGAATGCAACATTGGTTCACAGGAGGAGCCTAGATTTGTCAAATTGTCAAGCAATCTGACCAGTGGACAGAGGGCAGAGTACATGGAGTTGCTGAGAGAGTTCACCGATGTGTCTACATGGACATACGAAGACCTCAATACATATGACACATCTGTCATTGAACAGAAAATCCCATTGAGGGAAGGAGCTAAGCCATTCAGGTAGAAGCTGAGACAAATAAATCCCATGTTGTTGCCGGTCAAGGAAAAGGAGGTCAAGAAGCTGTTAAACGCCTAGATCATCGTCCCTTTGAGATATTCCAAATGGGTGGCCAATATGGTTCTGGTAAGAAATAAAAGCGGAGAAATCAGGCTTTGCGTTGACTTCAAAAATCTGAACAAAAGCTCGAAGAAAGACAATTACCCCCTGCCTAAGATGGAACACATACTGCAAAGGGTAACTGGTGCATCCAGGATATCTATGATCGATGGGTTTTCCGGTTATAATCAGATATCAGTCATGCCTGAGGACAGAGAAAAAATGGCCTTCACCACTCCTTGGGGCACATTCATGTACACCAAAATTCCCTTTGGGCTAATGAATGCAGGAGCAACATTTTAGCAAGCCATGGATATAGCCTTCTTCGGAGAAAAGGACCAATTCATAGTGATCTACCTAGATGGCATCACAGTCTTCTCTAGGTCTGATAAAGAGCACCACTATCACTTAAGGAAAGTTTTCTCGAAGTGTCGGAGATTCAGTCTTTCCCTAAATCCCAAGAAGTCCTTGTTTTCTATGATGGAGGGCAAGCTGCTGGGCCATAGAGTATCGACAGAGGGAGTAAGAATTGATCCCAGCAAGGTGGAGGCAATTCAAGCCTTGTCACTTCCCAGGTCTAAAAAATAGGTCCAGGTATTTCTAGGAAAGATTAACTTCCTAAGGAGATTTGTCTCAAATTTTGTCGAGCTAGCAAAGCACATTGCGACCATGCTCAGGAAGGGAAATGAAGTGAGATGGACCGCTGAGCCTCGGGCATATTTTGACCAAATAAAGAGGGAATTGACTGAGGCGCCTGTGCTAATCAGCCCTGATTATTCCAAGGATTTCCTGATTTTCTCCTTTGCTTCTTTTGATACAATGGCGGCGGTCTTATTGCAGAAAAATGAAGAAGGGAGAGAACAAGCCATCTCGTTCTTTAGCAAGGCATTGAGAGATGCAGAAGTCCGGCATGAAATCATGGAGAAGCAAGCCTATGCCTTAGTGAAATCTCTTAAATCTTTCAAAGTATATGTCTTGCATTCAAAAGTAACAACATATGTTCCTTTAGCTTCTGTGAAGGACATCCTTGTGCAGCCCGACGTAGATGGGAAAAGAGGCCGATGGATCGCAAAAATGATGGAATTTGACTTGGAGATAAAACCCACCAAGTTGGTTAAGGGGCAAGGTTTAGCCAAGATACTGGCTGAATCTAACTGTGAAGCCTTGGGAGTTAGTTTCATCAATACTCGCCTAGGATCTCAGCAAGATGAATCCCCCAGCCCACGTTCTCAAGATGGATTATCACTGGAAGAATGTGCCTAGTATCGTGACATTCTATATTTTTTGCAAAAATTGAAGCCCCTCGATGGAATGGGGAAAAGAAAAGTAAGGGCTCTAAAGCTCAAGGTGGTCAGGTATTGCCTCATTGACCAACCTTATACTGGAAAGACCCTCTAGGGGTATTTCTGAGATGCCTGGACCCGCAGGAGGCCCAGAAGGTTACGTTTGATTTCCATAGCGGCCCTTGTGGAGGTCATCATTTCTGGAAGACCAAAACTCACAAGATACTCCGAGCTGGGTATTATTGGCCCACTTTGTTCCCCAATGTTTGCAGGGAGATCAGAGCTTGCACCAAATGCCAAAAGTTCTCGGGAAAACAACAGCTCAAATCATTGCCATTAAAACCCATAGTAGCTTCGACACCTTTTCAGCAGTGGGGGTTGGACTTCATCAGAGAAATTCATCCTCCCTCGAGTGGTCAGCACAAATGGATCCCGACTACAACCGATTATTTCACCAAGTGGATAGAAGATGTCCCCACCAGAAGTGCATCACACAAAGTAATTATCAGCTTCTTGGAGGATATCATAGCCCGATTTGGCTGTCCCAGCAGGATCGTCACTGATAATGATGCTTCTTTCAAATCTGAACCTCTAATTAAGTTATATGAGAAGTTACAGATCTCGCTAATTCACTCCACCCCTTACTATCCCTAGGGAAATGGTTTAGCGGAATCCTCTAACAAAAGCCTGATAAAGATCATCAAAAGATTGTTAGAGGATAACAAAAGATCCTGGGATTCGAAGTTGAAATTTTCTCTGTGGGCCGATCGTGTCACCACGAAGAAGTCTCTGGGCACTTCGTCGTTTCAACTAGTCTATGGAGCAGAGGCAGTTTTCCCTACTCATCTCACCTTAACTATGGCGAAGTTATTTCAAGACTATGAGGGAGAACCAGATCATACGATTAGAAGAATTCATCAGATAGTGGAATTGTAGCAAATCAGGGAACAAGTCAAAGACACAGCCTATAGTCATCAACAGAAGATCAAACAGGATTTTGACAGAAAGGTCAGGAAAAAGGAGTTTGAGATCGAAGAGTTTGTATTTAAGTGGGACACACCCAGGCAGGATAAAGGAAAACACAGCAAGTTCAATGCCCTCTGGATCGGCCCCTTCAAAGTCTCTGAGGTTTTCTCCAACAACACATATGGGTTGCAGGATCTGGAGGGTGAAGAGGTTTTCAACATCCCAGTGAACGGGCATTTTCTGAAAAAATGTTTTATTTGAGCCTTAGACGGCTCCCTTGTTTGTAAATATTGTCTTTCAGTTCTTTGTTTAGCTTCTTTTTGCGTGTTTTCGACCTAATAAGTGACTCCATAGCCCAATAGCAAGGCACTGAAGCTGCGGAAGGAGTTATTAGAGCATCGCAGGGATGACTCTATCCCCCATGGATCCTAATGTTAGTGATATTTCTTGTCTCGGGATTAGGCATACCCAGGTCTGTAGTTTGCACGGTAAGCACCCGAGCATAACATGAGAGAATCCCATTTTTTTTGCAGCGAGTCAGGCGAGCAGGCAAGGTTTTGACATTGACGTCCCAAATTCATTCACCAGGGCAGATCAACAGTCATCGGGATATCGGGACTACCAAGTTAACTGATGTATAATGTCAAAGAAAGCACCCATATTTTAAAGCTGAGTCTGGGTTGTCCGATCCGTTGATGCATTGCGCAAGATTTGGTCACATCGACATATCGGCATTCGGGAGTTCGAGGGGTAAAATTCCCTCGTCATTTCACATCTCAAAACCCTGAACCCCGAAATGCCGATAAGTTCCCTTCAAAGCCGAGCTCATGGTCTTAGCACCCAGTCACGTCAAGCGAGCCTGATAATGGAGGCGACCCTCTTCTAACATCAAATGCCATCCCGACCATTCCTCTGGAGGACACGCGGTGCATATCTAATCGACGAGTGGGGCCCTTCGGGATTTTCATGATGAAAGTACCAAGTTCATCTCAGTCATTCATCCATCAACGAGGCTCAGGCACATTTAATTTAAAGAGGGTGTAGATCTAGACGGTCGTGATCCAGGCACTCAAATTCACGGACAAGGTCTAATTCCTCACCCCCTCCGCCATTCTATATTTGACGAGAGTGGGGGGGTCCGGAATTGGAGGTAATGTATGAGCACATCTGGACAACCCAATTTTCGGCGCTTATATCTGTGGTCTGTATTGGATTCTGGACCCCCCCATCGATTCTACCTTTAATGGAAAGGGGGGGGTCCGGAATGTATTTTTACTCTGGCGGCCCCCCCTTCCTGTCGTGTCACTGTCTGAGTCATTTCCCCCCTTTCCACCTGTTCTCCACCTAGCGCCACCCTCTTCCCCTATCATCTATCCATTTCCCTCTCTCCATCCACATGGAACCTCCTCAGCTAATCGTCCTCTCTTCTCTTGCCATGTGTCCCTCTCATTCCTAGTCACCTCCTCCTGTACTCCCACACTCCATGCTCCTCCCTCCTCTATCCTACTTGAACTACGTGGCATTCCTCAGCTGATGTCACAGCTCTCATTTCTTCCCCATCACCTCCACAATGTTCACACCTTTAACCTCTGTCACGCCCTCGTCCACATCATCCATAGGGGTCCCTCGCAGCAGTCCAGCAAAATAGCGTCCAAAGAAAGACCGTTCGGCTGATCCAGGTGGCACCATTAGGAGACCTCCACATCCTAGAAGGGTAAGTTAACTGAGGCTGTCCCCGATCCCAAAAGAGCAGTTATTGCGGCAGTTGCTGGTGGTTGAATATCAACTCCGCCATAAAAGGAAGGTCCGACAAAAGACTGATTCATGTCGACTCACCTGCAGAAGGACAATCCAAAATATGATAGTGTCTGTCATAGGTGCACGATCATCTAGAATATGCATGCGCAGATTGTCAGAAGCCATGCAGACGCAAAGTTTTAATGCAACGTCTCGATGTTGTTGATGTCGCTGTTTTGAGTATATGTAGGCATTTTCACCATTTTTGTATCTATCGATGGTTGAGCAGAGCTCCCTACTATAATGTTTTAACAACCATTCTAGATTTTAGCTTATACATATGTATATGAGATTTCTTGTTTTATGACAGACAATTCTTCTTACTCCATCTAATTTTTGTCTCATGCTAAGGGATTTGATGATTGACTAAGTCGCACGAGTTATGGTGGTTATGTTATGATAGAAGATTTATTGTTGCATTGTTGCATTCTCTGGCTTTGCGTTTGAATGTAAGATGATATCGCATTTGGACGTCTTCTTCCTCAGTCTGTTAGAAACTTGTTGTTTATAACAGACCTCTGCTTTCTCTTGTGCAAGTCTTCCGCCTATTCACCCTTTACTACAACTCACTGTCTGAAGATTATGCAAGACCTCACTTGCTCATGCATACTTGGCCTAGTTTCAGAGTTGGAATGCTATTGTTTTGAGTTTCCTTCCATTCGATCACCCATCTATAAACAATCATGACATAAAACTGATGGGCATCGGGCTCTGCTCCTGTTAGTAATCCAGGAGTGACTTCCGTCGCCAATATCAGTGAAGAGGAAAAACAACCTTTTCATAATTTTAATGACCCTGTTGTTGATTACATGGAATGTCATTTCAGTTCATATTTGTAGCCTATGATCAACTACCATCTTGGAAATAAATATGATGGTCAATCAACATCAGTGTTAGATATAGATTTCTTGCCACTAGGGGTTTCATTTCAGCCGGCATTGTCTTCGGATTCAGGATATTGTTATTTCCGACAGTCTCAACATATTTTTCAGCCTTTTGTGGTAATGAACAAGTTGAATTACATGAAAACAAGGATGAAGTGGAAGGGGTGAAACATGATTGTTGTTTTATGTATGTTCTGGAGGATCCATTTGCAGTTTTGTTGGAGGCGGAAAACAATCTCAATGTTTTTGATTTTCTGAGATTTGAATTTATAGATAAATTTTTGAATGGCAAGCATGTGCAAAGAAAGAAAAAAGAAGATAAAGTGCTTGCATGGTTGCATTGGCATTTTATTTCAATTTATTGACATCTTGTTCAGCAGATAGGGTAGGTGGGAGTGAAAATGAGCTCGGTACTACGAACATTTATTTTAGCAATCTGCACTTTTGATTTTCATCTTAGTTTCAGATTTCAGTTTGGAGCACACATAGTTTTGAGTTTTCAGCGGATGAAGGTTACAAGTTACAATTGGAAAGTTGAGTTTGGGATAATCCCAATGGATTGGCACCTAGTCTACTATTCGTTTCTACCTCACAGGACGATAGCATCCTTGTTGGAGCCAGTTGTTAGAACCATGATTTTCATGGCTAAAGTTAGAGGTTTGTCAACAATTTTTCAAAGTCATGCATGTTAGCACTGACATTGTATTTATGCCTGGAATCATCTAACATATCCAAGGGTCATTTTCAAAATGAAGTCTTTCATTTATTATTTCCATTTCTATTTTCAACGGTGCACTGAAATTTTTTCTACGTGCTACACAGAGTGCTTTACCACGCAATGAATTTTGTCGCTCAATGGATTTTTGTCGCACAGAGGATTTCATCATGTAGTGGATGTTGTCACACAGTGGATTTCTTCACGTAGTGGATGTTGTCGCACATAGGATGTTGTCGCGCAGTGGTTTTCATCGCGTAGTGGATTTCATCGTACAGTGGATGCTGTCATGCATAGGATGTTGTTGTGAAGTGGATTCTATTGTGCATAAGATGTTGTCATGAAGTGGATTATGTAATGCATAGGATGTTTTCACGCAGAGAATGTCATTGTGTAGTGGATTTTCCTGTGCATAAGCTATAGGTCACACTGTGAAAATGATTGGTTTAGTTGTCAACTTCAATATCAATTTCTGACCAATTGGAGAGGAATTTTGAAAATCCCTAAGAGGTTGTTGTTGAGGACAATCCAGGTAATACAAAACTCTCTCATATTTTCAAAATGTGTCACGGATTGGGAGATTCAAAGGAATATTCGAGCCCTATTTTTCATTTTTCATGATTTCTTGTCCAATACATGTTTTTGTGACATGTATTCTAGCTAGTTGGAGTTGAATTTCAAAAAAACGAGAGAAATTTTTTCTTTGTAAAGATCTTAAATAAAAAATCCTCTCTCAGTTTCTAAAAACATTTTTTTATCAGTTAGATATGATGTCATATTTAATGCCTATTTTCCCAGTTTGTTTCGCATTCTTCTGCGTTTTTTGTTGTAGGTTACTTCTGCATAGTAGACTTGATGTGCAGGGATGACAGAGTGTCCATTAGTAAAAGTGATGACTTATCACAACCATAGGGTCAAATTTTTATCATGATCAATGATTGTAAAGAATATCTCGGTTACGATTATGATTTGGAAAAGTCGGGTTTCTTATTTTTAGTAAATCCGCCGAAGTTATTGTTCTCTTTCAAATAAAACAGATCCATGATTCTAGGAGGGAGGAGTTCGACCCTAGAAGACAAGGGTGACATTAAATTTCTATATATGGGGATAATTTCCATGTAAACATGGTTGGTTGAAAATGTTGAGAAAACAACTGCTGTTGTATGTAATCTGAGTTTATGATCGAAATTTAATGCAAATGCCCATTTGATGAAAAGATTCTAGTTGTGATAGTATGATGTATTGTGTCTCTTTCTTTGCATATGTGTTTCTTGTTACCTTTTATTTCATATCTCATACTCTCTATTTCAGAACGAATTTTTGAACCTATGGATTCATTGTACAACGCCCCTTGTTCGCGCCACTTAGAAAAAATGTTTTTCTCTCAAGCTAACTCTAAATCCATCCACATCAGTGCTCTTGAGTTACTTCCTATGTTTTTCTCCCACCACACTTTATGGTTTAAGCTGAAGGTTGTTACTCACCTAGCCTTCTCCTCTCAAATCCAATCATTGATTCATTTGTTCTATCTCTTCCTCAGATCGACCCCATAGCCCAAGTTTTACTTTTCTGTGCCAATATAACCAGAAACCATTTTACCATAGATGTTAAATGTAGCCATTTTTTTCAAATTCATATCCCGAGAGGAGACTGAGCCATTTTTGAGAGAGCCCTCTCCAGATCCGAAAGGCTAGTTTCAGGTCTCAAAGTTGGTTGAAAAATTTACCTTCATCGTTTATTTATCAGCCAAAAAGATTTACAGAGTGATAACAAGTTGGAGAGTACATCATATGGATGTAAAGACAAAATTTCTCAATGGAGAGACTGAAGAAGAAGTATACATCGAGAAACCAAATAGTTTCATGATACATGAGAAGGAATCTCATGTGTGCAGGTTGAAGAAGGCCTTGTATGTGTTATAATATAAGTGTATGTGCTCATTTTTCCATTGAAAATATCCTTGTCACCAAACCATAGGCTGAAGCCACCCTCCGAGCACCTTAACCTTGACAGAGAATCACTTTGGAAGAAAACACTAGGCTATATATCCATTCAAAGGGTAGCGCACCTTTCCCCAAGGATAATTCATCAACAATAGTTGATCAGATAGTCCAAACCCTAGCCAAGAGATAGTCCAAGTGTAACTTCTAGCTGCAATAGATGGAACGGCAATTCTCCTCCAAACCTATGCAGAAAACGGACAACTATGGTGCGCACAAGTGTTGCTCTACAATTCTGAGACTACCTGCCAGAATGAGAACTAGCCTCCTATAATTATATTGATTATGGCTAAATTTTTGGGCCAACTTCTCATTTTGTGTATCTTTCTGTTCAGTATATATTATTATTTCTAGCTGACTTCTTCTCTTGGAGGCTAATAACATAATATAAATTATCTTCTTGAGTTGACAAGTCTTCTAGGGTTATTAGCCAACTCATTAGGGTTTCTTCTTGCTTCTTGGATTATTCTATCCTCTTCAGGTTTAGACATGGAGGTAAATACCTCCCACATCTACCATAATATCAAAACTCCCTCCTAGCTAGGGAGGTATTACAGGTAATGGTCTTGAGCAAAAAAACATACCATTCACCCGATAGCATCAACATCATGACTAGATCATGATAACCATCATCATCATCAGTTTCATCAACTGCATCATCTTTCGAAACCATACTCTATCTGAGTAATCAGACATGATGCTCACTCCATAGAGTGATACAAGATCCATTCTTCTAATCTAGAAGACTAAATTCTCTGAACCATTTTCCATCTGGGAAATATCTGTCCTCTGATAATCATTTTCAATGTTGTTGATAGTCTTCACGGAAATCGAAATAAAAAAGAACACAACCGTGTCTATCCATAGTAGTACATAACTACAATCCAGTGGTACACTACCACACCAAGTAACAAACAAGTACTTGATCAACAACATATAGTTACGAACAATGGAACACATCCACCACAATAGTATGCATCTACTGTCATACAGTCTTCATAACAATCATCTGATATCAACCTGCATAGAAACAATGTTATGATATAAACTGAATCATCTGGGCCAATATTTCACTCACATCTATGAGATCTGAAAGAATATCTTCCCTGAAAAAGGTAAAACATCAATGATGGGCTGTCTAGACTATTCTTCTCAAGCAAGGAAGAATAACTGTCCTGATTTCTGAACCTGGACCATTCCCTACCCTGGGCCATTCTTCCTACACTAATCAAAGTGCACCCTGGAGAGAATGTATAAACCCTAAGGAATGCATGTCCCTGATTGTTGAGCCTACACCATTCCCCACCCTGGGCCATTCCTCCCACAATAATCAAAGTGCACCCTAGAGAAAATGTATAAACCCTAAGGAATGTCTGTCCCTAATTGTTGAGCTTGGACCATTCCCCACCCTGGGCCATTCCTCCTACACTAATCAAAGTGCACCCTGGAGAGAATGTATAAACCCTAAGGAATGAATATTCAGAACATTCCCTCTATTAACCACAAGAGGAAAAGACTGTCATGTATAAACCTCCAAAATAGACCATTCCTCATGTTAACCACAATGAGAAATCGTTGTTCGGCGAGGCGGTCTAGACTTCTTAAGTAACCTTATAGAAGAGAGACTTCCCTAGACCACTCCCCATGTTAACCACAATGGGAAGTCGTTTTCTATGATACATCAACAATCTGGACCATTTCCCATGTTAACCACAATGGGAAATCACTGTCCATAAAAAATATCAATCTACTTTCCGAACTAGAAAGGAAGCTGCTCATCCTGGACCATTTTTTGAACTAAAAAATGACTGTCCATAAATAAATACATATCTGTTTTCCCTCCCAACCTGGGAGTCATATCTTCCTTTTTCAATAAGGAATTTGTCTCCACAAGCTCCAGCTTGAGTACGCAAACTCTTTCATCTTGGATAGAATATTTATCAAAATGTCTTCTTATCTTCTCATCTGTGGAGATATGTATTGGAGAACCACTTTCTCCTTTTTGGACTTCATCACGAATAATGTGATGCTTGATTTCAAATGTACTCCAGTCTGGAACATTGGTTTTTCTCTGAAGGCTTCATGTAGCTCTAACCAATAAATGATATCATTTTTTGGAACACTGGAACATATCCATGTGGCACTTTTTTTGTCATCATGAGATCTAATCTACTCAGTAATCATATTGATACAATATCTTTGTTATAGAAAATATTCACCATGATTCTACTGTGCACTAGAGGTTCTCCACCAATTTATCTTTTTCCATCTTCATACAAGGGTCTCTTTCTAGTATGCCTCAAAGTCTTGAGGTTTCTCTTCATACGCTCTTTGTTCAATTGCTCTAGAGAATAGTCTTTGCATTTATCTGATGTAGAATTCCAACTCATGGATGTTGCAGATGATATAATGACTCATGTAGAGATATGCCTAGTTTACTGGAACAAGTAATTATCATAGTCTTCTCCCTCCATCTGGGAGAAACTCTAGTTCTAGATCCCGCAAGGATTTCATTTATAAGTCTTCCATACACTGTTATTCATCATGACTTTCAGTTCCTCTGTTTGATTTCTTTTAGTGAGTTCATATCAGATTGGTAATATTGTTATTCTCAATACAATGACTGGTTGTTCTGTCTTCTCTTTCTTTCCTGGAATCTTCATGTTCTTCTTCATGTTTTTCTTTATCTCTTGGGTCCATGGATTTTCTTATAGATTCCATGCCCTAAAGATTCCACTTTTTCCTTTCATCATAGGATCAGAAATGTGAATGGACAACCAGGTATACTTTAGGGATTCTCTTTGAAGAAGAATTCTTCTAAGGTCAAACTGAACATGTAGTGCTTTTCATGGTTTCTACCATGGATATATACATCATCATCTTCAATGGATTGTAGGATTAGCTCCCTCCTAATCCTTGCTTCATGTATGAATAAATGCTCTTATTTATGGTGATATATAATCGAATCCCTCCATCTAGGAAAGTCCACATTTCCATCTGCATCCCTATTGTATTCTGCAAAGCTTTATAAGTCTTTCTCCAATTTTCTCTTGATTGCTTGACTTATTTATTTTAGGTTTCTTCAAGATTGATTCTAATTTCGGCTTATCTTGTAATAGATTCCACAAGATTTGTTTGATATATTTTATCCTTTCTTGTATAGTGATAGAAATACTTATCTTGTTGCTCTTCCATAGATATAGTTCTTCTTGGAACATATTATATTTTAAGAGATATATATACAAGATATGTATAGAGACTTATGCAAACAAGATATGTACAAGAACTAAGAAGAGTATTGTTACCTTCAGAAGAAGAAGTCTCTTTCATCCTGCTTAGTCTTCTTTGTGGGTTCCTTTTCTTTGGCAATTGATGCTTCGTGTTTCTCCTTCCTTTTCTTTAGCTTAGGACAATGATTCTTGTAGTGACCATACTTTTGATAGTTGAAGCATTGTACTTCTGAAATGTCTTTCTCTTTATTTGGCTTCCTCCTTGAACCAAACTTCCTTTTGTTCCTGAAATTCTTGAATCTTGTTGTGAAGGCTTGATCATCATACTTCTTTTGGGGTTTCTCTTTTGCACTAATCCTTGATTCTTCTTGAGCGCAGCAAGTGCAAATTTCTTCAAATGTTGGATACTCCTTCCTTGTGTTCATGCTTGCGGCAAATGCATCCCACATCTTGGGAATACCATTGAGTACTATGTTTACCAATTCCTTCTCTAATATGATCTCTTCAATAGCTTGTATTTTATCTGTTAACTGAGAGATTCTCACAAAGTATGATGTTATGTTGTTCTCATCATTCATATTCATGTCACGAAGCTCATTCTCATAACTTGTCCAGTGTTTCTGACCAGGAAGAGATTTGGTAGGGCATCGTACATCTTCTTCGATGAGTCAAGATGGGAGATGTAGGGTATCAAGTGGTATTTCATAGATTCCACTATGATACTCATGGCATTGATGTCACCATCTTTGAACTTCTCCACAATTGCAACGCCCTATGGTTCCTTCTCTTTTGCTTCTTCAAACTCTGGTTCCATGATCTTTCCTTTCACGATATCTATCACTTTATTCTTGGCAAGGATGAGGTCAATCCTTGTCTTCCACGCTCTGAAGTTAGAGGATCCATATAACTTGTTCCCTGACTTCATAGAATAATTCATGGCTTCTTTGACTTGGTCAAACCCTATATTTGACCACAAACTCAAACTTGGCATCTTGGCTTGCTAAGAGTACCAAGAGATGTGCTAGGATAGGGAGCACTGATCTATCTATAGATTAGGTCAATCCATTCACTTAAGGTGCCTCAATGAGAGGATTAGGGTTTCTGCAAATGCACCTGTTAGTAAACCTAGCAACAGTGCTATGGTGACTGCTCCTTCTAGAAATCTTAGTGATAGTTCTTCACTGAGCTTAACATCCTTACAACTATGTTTCCTTCTAGCAGTTAGACTGAATGAAGGAGGTGTGGTCCCATAACCTGTTAGAATATAAGTGGATGTGCTCATTTTTTCATTGACAATACCCTTATCACCCAACCATAGTTCGAAGCCACCTTCTGAGCACCTTAAACTTGATAGAGAATCACTTCGGAAGAAAACCCTCGGCTAGATAGCCAATCAAAGGGTAGCACACCTTTCCCCAAGGATAGCACATCAACAAGAGCTGATCAAATAGTCCAAAACATAGCCAAGAGATAGTCCAAGCATAACTGCGAGCTGCAGTAGCTGCAACGGTGGCTCTCCTCCAAACCTGCGTAGAAACTGGGCAACTGCAGTGCACACAAGTGCTTCTCTACAATTATGATATTTCTTTCTAGAATGAGAATTGGCCTCCTATATTTATACTGATTCTGGCTAACTGCTTGGGCTGACTTCTCATTCCGGGTATCTTCTTGTTCAGTATATATTATTATTTATGGTCGACTTCTTCTCTTGGAGGCTAATAACCTAATATAAATTATCATCTTGAGCCGACAAGTCTTCTAGGTTTATTATCCAACTCATTAGGGTTTCTTCTTGCTTCCCGGAGTATTCTATCCTTGTCAGGTTTACACGTGGAGGTAAATACCTCCCGCAACTACCATAATATCAACAATATGGACTCAAGTAGCCACCTCGAGATTGGTATGAAAGGATTGATGGAAACCTGAGTATTTTTGGGCTTCAACAAAAGTGTTTTTGATCCTAGCCTATACTACAAGACTGTTAAAGGCGAGTCCCTTATTTTTGTCCTCTACGTTGATGATTTATTCCTCACCTGTACAGGGAGCCTTATTACTAAATGAAAGTATGTGTTGGCCTCTAAGTTTGAGATGAAGAACCTTGGTATGATGCCTTCTTGGGACCATAGGTGTGGAAAAGAACTAATGAGATATTCCTAAGTCATGGGAAGTACAGATTTGAGATATTGAAGAAGTTTGGGATGTTGAACTTGAAGCCTGTGGCTAAACAAATGGTGACAAATTTGAAGAAACTATGTGTGTCTTCTTCTGATTCTGAAAATTTTTATAGGATTTTGTACATAAATCTGATTGGATCATTTGTGTATTTGGTTAACACTAGACCAAATATTTTCTATGCAGTGAGTGCACTTATCTAGTTTACAAGTCATATGAGATAGACACATTGGATTGTTGTGAAGCATGTGTTGAGATACATGTGAGGCACATTTGGACACGGTATGAGATATACTTCTAGTATTGATATGATATGGCACGAATATATTGACTTTTATTGGGAAGGGTGAACAGTGGGTATAAAGAGAACCTTCAGGTGTTGTTTCACTTTTGGATCTTCTATGGTTTTCTGGTGTAGCAGGAAACAAACTTTGTTGGAGTTATTTCACACACACCTAGGATTTATTTTTCCTAAGGTTTTTCCTTGTTTATTATTCATAATTAGTCATTATCCAGTCTCCTATATTTTAGGGGAGAATATTCCACCTAAAGAATATTCTCTTCAATTGACACTTCAGTTTGACTAGTTGATTTGAGTCTAGATGTTGCATTGGTTTTTTCACCATGCAAAATTGGGATCATCACCATGATAATGCGCACTTCCCTAGTTTCATCACCATATTGGTGCATTACCCTCGATTCCTTGATATACTCCTCACTACACTCTATTTCAGTCAGTTAATTGAAGACTGATTGACTAGTTAACTCAGACTAGGTGGTAGTTCACTCCTGGAACTGCCTGAGATACTGAACTAGGTGGTATTTCACTCCCGTAACTGCTGGTTTGTTTCTAGATCACTCTAGACCACCACTGTGTCTCATTAGTTAGTATCCAATATCTATTGTAAATTATTCACTCTTTGAGTGTGGAAAATGGTTAATGATAATTCTTTTATTCTTTCTCTCCTTCTTTTTCTTTCTCCAATTCTTTTTGCAAATGTGTGTATTATTGTTTAGATAGATCTATTCTGTGTAGGTTCAATACATTTACATGGTATCAGAGCTGATGAAATGCTAAGAAAAATATACACCAAAATATTTTTGCAGGTATTGAAGATTGAAGAACATAGAAAGATGGAATCTATGTTTTACTCATCGACAATACTTCTCACACCTCATAACTATTTGGAATGGAAGCCAAAAATTATGCTTCATATTAGATGTAGAGGCTTGTACCAAATAACTATGGCAATGAAAGTAGAGCTTGATTATGCCGATGAGAAAACTAACTTTCTCAATAGACAATATATGGCAATAGGATTTATCTTTTTTTCTATTTCTCCTGAAATTCTCAACCAAGTATGTGACATCACACAAGAATTCAATCCAAATTAATTATGGACCATATTGGAGGTTCTATTTGGGAATAAATAAGATTGTGAAGATTTCATGCATGAGGTTGAACAGATAGATCTAGAAGAGAAGCCATTATAAGATCAAACATTTTATTCTGAAGAGTCTTCTACACAAGTATTTGCAGAAATTTGTATTCCATTAATTGAATATGATGTCTACTCCATTTCATATTTTTTTTATGAATTTCATGTCAAATCTATATGGCATGCATCTCAGGAGTCACATGCAAACATTTTTTCATGCACCATGCATGCATCTCAGGAGACAAAAAGGGAGCCACGCACATCAGTGTTAAGTACCTATACCATATCTGCACATATACTTCAATAATACCAAGAATAAACCATAAACCATTCACCATAACATGAACACAAGAAATAGAGAAAACCCTTGAGGTAGGGTAACACCATATATTAATCCTTATGGAAGGATAAAACTCCTCAAACAATCCTTTCTTGT
>ML794669.1:104511-116307 GCA_009831015.1 Picea engelmannii
AATGACCACATTCCCATATATTAAATGACTTCCACTAATAACACATAACTACATTCCCATTGGGTACCTCCCTAGGTATACCACATTCCATCCCCCTTCACATGTTTCATCCTCGAAACATTAGAAGAAACCATACAATATGATCGGCTAAACAATGTAGCCAACTGGTACCAAGTACGACCATCCATCCATCCCAATGGAAGTCGAACGTGATGTCTATTTGCTACCTTTGCACCCTTATATTTCTCTGCATCATGTCGTGGTTGCCATGGGATTGTTTCTGTAGCTTGAGCTCTTCCCATAGTGTTGGTAGTCTTCCATGCACCTCTTGATCGATTTCCTGTCTGGTGCCCTGCTGGTGCATAAATGTGTTGATACACATGCCCTTGCCTTGATGACTTTTTCATCTCTATATGATGTGGATGGAGATATACAACAACTATAGGAATTTGTTCTTTTTTCTTCAAATCTGCAACACTTTGTGCCTTTGAGTCAATGACCTCCTTAGCTTCCTGATTATGTCCTTCTTGTAGTTTTTCTTCATCTCCTTCTGTAGACTCTGCCTCTGATTCAACTTCAGACTGGGCAATAACTTCTTTGCTATCTTCTATGGGTCCATCTTTCTTAATAAGAGACACATCCTATAATGTGATTTTCTTTTTCTTGTACCACAACTTTAAAAACTTCTTTTGCACATTAATATTAATGGTACCCACTAATTCTATCCAAGGATATCCCAAAACAATATCCACTTCATCCATATCCATAACATAAAAATCTGAATGTAACACATATTTATCCATGGTAATCTTCAAATCTTTAAAAATTTGAACATTTTCACCTTCAACATCTATGCTTTGAATATTCTTTATTGGAACTTTCAATCTATTAACCAACTGAACATTGATAAAATTATGCATGCAACTAGGGTTAATAGAAACAATGATATTTTCTTTATGAATACAACCATGAATCTGTAATATAGATTTTTCATATGAAAATAAACTCTTGGTTCTACCTTTGTCCTTATTTTCTCCATGAGACCACTTGTCTAACAATATTTTTTCAATTTCTCCATTGGAGAGTCTCATCATCTCCTTATAATCAAGCGATTTCCACCAAATGGCATCATCACCTTGCAATTTGAAAGCTATCCAATGGGGCCAAGTATCTCCCCATGTTGATTTTATTTCTTTAATGAATGATTCAATACTATGTCCATCACATTTCCCTATAAAATACATCTTTCTATGAAAAAAACCCAAAAAAATAGATCAATAAGTTACAACAAAAAATCGCGGCTTTTTCCGGAAAAACCCTGAAAATTTGCTAAATTTAGAATGCTCATAACTTTACTTCCCGAACTCCGTTTCGGCTGATTTGTTTTTTTAAATTGGGTGAAATTGTGAGAGAAACTCAAATATGTAGTTTATTTGGGAAGATTCAACCTCCAAATGCTATATAAATAAAAACAAATCGCGCCGCCGTCTGCGGAAAAAACCCTGAAAAATTACAGATTTTAAAACCTCAATATCTTGACCTTCCGGACTTTGTTTCGGTAGATTTTTTTTTAAATTGGGTGTTTTTCTGAGAGGAACTCATATCTAAAACCCTTTTCTGCAAATTTTGCACCGAAATATACCTAAAACTTTGATAATGTCGCGGCCCTCTTTTTTCTGCTCCGAAACAAATTCTGCAAAAAGAGAAAACAAATCTTCCCTTCTTTGGCCAAGGAAAGTGCTCTGATACCACTTGTTAAGTACCTATACCATATATACACATATACTTCAATAATACCAAGAATAAACCATAAACCATTCACCATAACATGAACACAAGAAATAGAGAAAACCCTTGAGGTAGGGTAACACCATATATTAATACTTATGGAAGGATAAAACTCCTCAAACAATCCTTGCTTGTATAGTCACAATATTCTTCACTATGTTTCATTACATTGCCTAGACTTCTTTATATAGCTCTCCCTATCTCCTAGGAACCTTCTAGAGAGCCTTCTCCCATTTATTACATCCAACTACCATAGTGGGCATTTATTAATATAGTGGACCTAGTCCACCTTACATTGAATGACCACATTCTCATATATTAAATGACTTCCACTAATAACACATAACTACATTCCCATTGGGTACCTCCCTAGGTACCCCATATTACCTCCCTAGGTATACCACAATCAGACTCAATTATGATATTTTTTTAGCACATTTTGCAGAAACAAATTGGATATTTGAATTCCTCTAGGAAAAACATCCAATTTGAAAAAACAAATTGTCTGAAATGGAGTCCGAAAAGTGAAGTTATGGTCTTTTTAAAATCAATCAAATTTCAACATTTTTCTGGAAACGGCCGCACAGTTTTCAAAGTTTCATCCAAAATTTATTTGGATATTATTCATTACAAGAAGATAAAGTGGATATGTGTGGACATATCAATGGTGCATATACTTCATCAGATCTGTTCAGACATCTACATTTTCAACAAAATCTTCAATGAGCACAAACTTGCATAGTTGCGAGGTCTTCTTGGAGTGAAGGATAAAGTTTCTTAGCAACTGCTTTTTGTTCCTTCTCATTTTATTTTTTTATGCATTTTAATTTGAGGGGGGGATTTCCCACGAGGTATTCCCTCTTTCCTCATTTATTTCAGTGTATATTTTGTATTTGGGTACCTAACATGGCCTCGTTGCTAGGACCCATTCTTTATTTTCACCATAGTGATGTTCAAGGGGGGTGTTGGAGTTATTTCACACACACCTAGGATTTATTTTTCCTAAGGTTTTTACTTTTTTATTAGTCATAATTAGTCATTATCCAGTCTGCTATATTTTAGGGGAGAATATTTGACCTGGAGAATATTCTCTTCAATTGACACTTCAGTTTGACTAGTTGAGTTGAGTCTAGATGTTGCATTGGTTTTGTGACCATGCAACATTGGGATCATCACCATGATAATGTGCATTTGCCTTGGTTTCATCACTATATTGGTGCATTACCCTTGATTTATTTATCTACCCCTCACTACACTCTATTTCAGTCAGTTAACTGAAGACTGATTGACTAGTTAACTTAGACTATGTGGCAGTTCACTCCCGTAACTGCTTGAGAGACTAGACTAGGTGGAAGTTCACTCATGTAACTGCTGGTGTGTGTCCATAACACTCTATACCACCACTATGGCTCATTAGTTACTCATGTATCCTATATCTATTGTAAATTATTCACTCTTTGATTGTGGAAAATGGTTAATGAGAATTCTTCTAGTCTTTCTCTCTTTCTTCTTCTTTCTCCAAGTCTCTCTGTAAATGTGAGTATTATTGTTTAGCTAGATATATTTTGTGCAGTTTCAACACATTTACACTATGGACATAAATATCACCTTCGGGTTTTGCTTCACTTTTGGATCTTCTATGGTTTCTTGGTGTAGCAGGAAACAAACTTTGTGGCTTTGAGCACAACATAAGCATAGTACATTGCATTAAGTATGATATTCCATGAAGTAGCGTGGCTTCGTAATATCCTTGCATATTTATCCAAACATGCACTAGATTCCACCATTATTCATTATGGTAACCAAAGTTGTGTGAATATCTCATAGAATCCAATGTTTCATGACAAATCAAACCATAATGATATCAAGTACCATTAAATCTGATTCATGGTACAAAGGAAGGAAGTACTTGATCGAGGTGGATATTGGTGGCCACCCACCTATTCCAACTGGCTCCTCTTGTCCATTTTTGTTCAACACGTTATTCTATACTTATTTGTAATTGTGGGTTCTACACTTCTAGGGTTGTCTGAAGCCCCACACATCCTCTAGGTGGATACTGGTGTCCTCTTGCCTAATCCAAATGGCTTATTTTGTATGTTTTCATGTCAACACATCTTGTTTTACTTCCGTGGACGTTTTGGAGGCCTAAACTTTTTTTTTTGTATCACCATAGTCAAACTGTATATGGAGTCAGAGTTGGATGGAGAAATTTGTAGCTCTCTGAAATACCTTTCCAATGGGCTATCACATGCCTACAACAGAGGTTGTATGAAAATGATATGACCCTGGGAAGTTGAGGTATCAACTTACACCAACTTACCCATAGGGGCCCACATGACTTTTGGTGTTTCACCTTCTAGGGTTAGGTTTTTGGATGTCTAGGGTTTTGGAATTTATGAGTAATATCAAAAAGGCCTCTGTAGCCTCATTGTAATCCATTATTTTTAAACATATCTGCATAACATCCACATCTATTCTCAGATGTATCTACCACCATTCGAGCAAGTGTTTCAATTCTGTAGTTTTACAATTTGAACCTATTTCATTATTCAATAGAAGATATTGTTCATTTGATATCTATGTTATTCTTCATATCTATGTATATGTTGTATTCAATCTGTTAATTAGTTCGTTCCGCTCCTAAATCTGGATCGGTTGTATCAGAGCAATATTCTCTTCATTTATTTTTCTATCTGCATGTCCTTGACAAGATCTAGGTAAAAGAACTTGGGATTCAAACCAACCGAGTCAATACAATATCGATCATGATGAGCCCGAAAAAAACCCATGGGGGATGAAAATAAATATGATGGAATCCCTCGCATGATAAAGGAACAAAATGATGGATAACTTTGCATAGATCCTTCGACGACTGCCCACAGAAGAAGCATTTGCATCAGGTGACCATGCAACCCCATTCAAGGTACAAGTAAATTTTGATATTCCATTATTTGAAGGAATGATAGATGCAAATGTTGTAGAAAAATGGTTGAATCTGCTCAAAGGGTATTTTTCGGTCCACAATTTTTATGATAGGGAAAATATCACTTTTACACTCCTCAAGGTCGCTCCCTATGTTAAATATTGGTGGGATACTTACTCTTAACAAAGGGCCATGGAGGAATATGAAATATTTGTGGTGGCCCCGACATGGGATTACTTTTGGGATGCCATTAAAGAACAGTACTACCATGTTGGAAGGTACGAGGACAAGTACACCAAATGGACCACCCTATGTCAAGAAGGGGACTAGACAGTACCAGATTTCACCAATATTTTCCATACCCTATACACCATTTGGCTATCAAATATTATGAGCGTCATCTAGTACTCAAATAGCACAGTTGTTTGCATAGATACATTCAAACATAAATGGATTTTATGGACATTGCCTCATTGGGCACGACTTATAGATACGTTTTCAATATCAAGTAGAAATTTAAGCAGAAAAGGTGAAAGTTTGGATTTGCAAACCCCTCACAGCCGAAGCAGGGAAAAGGAATCCCCAACCCACACTACAAGGGACCAAGTGGAGATAGTCACCCTTAGGAAAACCATTCCAAGCCACAACACAAGAAGGGAAATGAGAAGACGAAGAAGGACACATGAAAATGGTGTGAGTACCATAAAATCCCTTGGAACAACACTGAAGATTGTCGCTCCAAGCAATCCCTCATGGTCGAACAGAAGGATTCCAAGTTAGAGGTTGATTCTGATTCCAAATGAAATCATGAAGGAGAGAAGTATATTATCGACGTTGAAGCCATTGACACTATTGCTACCACCAAAGTTCAACCAAGCGAACCAGAAGAACTAGAGGAAGGGAAACACTTATTTCACTCATAGATATGGGTAAAGGGGTCTCCGCTTCATTTCATTGTCGATAGCGGTAATCATAAGAACCTAATTTTAGAAAAGGTTTTCAAGTGGCTAGAACCTCCAATGACACCGCACCCATAGTCCTACACCATCGGCCAACCTCACCAAGGAAGAGATATTTGTGTCATCCAACAATGTCGTCTTCCCTACAAAATCAAGCCTTTCAAAGATGAGGTACTATGTGATATTTCTCCCCTTGAAGTTTGTGATGTTCTTTTAGGAAAACCATATTTGTGGAAGTGTCATGCTATGTATGAGTCTAGACCCCACAATTTATTATTACTTTGGGTAGAAAATTGTACAGGATACTAGAGGTAGCATTTCCTACTGCTATTTATTTAATCTATGCTAAGACATGTAGTAAGGTCATCTCATAGACTGAGCAGTTCGTCTTCTTTGTGATCCATGCTCACAGTAAGAAAAATTTCATCACCACATTCGTGGCCTCTACACAGAGCCTCTCTTTGCAGTAGAAGAAAGTGGAAGCAATCATGGAAGAATACAAGGACATATTCTCCTCACCTACAAGGGTACTAACACACTGCCAATTCAAGCATCCAATTGATCTGACCCCCAATGCACCTCTACCTAGTGGACCAGTCTATCATGGCTTGTTGATGGAAAATAATGAAATTAGGTGTAAGATCTTAGAGATTCTTCAAAATGGGCACATCAGACCCATATCCTCCCCTTGTGAAAGACTGATTGTACTCATGCAAAAGAAGGATGGGACTTGGCGACTCTGCATTGATTACAGAGCCTTAAACAAAATCACAACCGGGAACCGGTACCCCATCCCCATTATTGATGACCTTATTGAACAACTCAAGGGGGGAATTTTCTTCAGCAATATTCACCTAAAGTCTATCTACCACAAGGTTCCCATCGAACCAACTGATGTATGGAAGACAACCTTCAAATCTAAAGAAGGTCTCTTCGAATGACTAGTCATGCCATTTGGCTTAACAAACACACCAACCACTTTCATGAGGTTGATGGATGATGTGCTAAGAACCATCACCAACTCCTTTGTGGTGGTATATGTGGATGACATCCTCATATTCAACATAATGTGGGAGGAGCACATGCGGTATATTCAATAGGTTTTGAGCACTCTACGACAGCACAAGCTATATGCCAACTTGGAAAAATGATCTTTTGGAATGAATATGGTCCAATACTTGGGCTATATTTTTGATGAGAATGTGGTACATGTTGATTCAGCTAAGATCCAAGTCATCTGTGACTAGACGACCTCGACCACACTAACTAAGCTTCGGATCTTCTTGGGACTAGCCAACTTCTACTGATGACCAAGGGCAGTGGCAGGGACAAGTTAGTGTGGGGGAAGGAACAAAAACAAGCATTCGATGATCTAAAAAATATTTTGTGCTCAGCTCCAGTACTCTCCTTGCATGATCTACAACAATCGTTCGATATTGAGACCGATGCATATAACTATGTTGTGGGAGTAGTTCTCACTCAACATGGTCATACAGTGGCATACCATAGTGAGACACTCTTAGATATTGTCCTGAAATACCCCAGCTATGACAAGGAAATGTATCCCATTGTAAAATATTTTCGTTAATGGAAACATTACATTCTAGGAAAAGAGATGATCATACACACTGATCACAAGCCTCTGCAGTTCATATAGACATAGGGGCAATTGCAGAACAACCGCCATTAGAAGTGGTCCACCTACCTACAATAGTTCCATATCAATATCAAGTATAAGACATGTATCTCAAATTGTGTCACTGACTGCCTCAGTCGAACTCCTATGGATACACTCACCACTGTGCTCCATTCCTGTGGACATTATGCATATGAGTGGCCCCAAATTTATTAACAAGATCGAGACTTTCTCACCACCTATCAGCTATTGGGTACAGGTGCGAATGTCATTGATTTTCACATTTAGGATGGAATCTTATGCCACCTAGGCCATTTTTGTGTTCCTACAAGCAAGCGTGCAAAGATGATTTGGGAAGCCCACTACAGTCGGATGGCAGGACATTTTGGCATGGAGAAAATTGTGGTTGTTCTTTAGAAACATTTTTATTGGCTAAAAATTCAACAACACGTCAGAAAGTATATCATATATTGCATTGCATGTTCCATTTCCAAGCCATCCCTCAAGAAGAAAGGCTTATACAACCCTCTTCCTACTGCCGAGAAGCCTTGGGAATCCATCTCAATGGATTACATGTCCGACCTTCTGTCCACCAAGCAAAGAAATGACTACGTATTTGTGGTAGTTGATCAATTTTCGAAGATGGCCATCCTCACAACCTGGAAGAAGAATATCACAATGACAGATACTGCCAATCTCTTCTTCAAACAAGTGTGGTTCCAGTTTGGGATAACATAGACTATTATCTCCGACCGGGATATCAATTTCCTCAACACTATTTGGTGGAGTCTTTGGTCACTATTGGACACCAAGCTGAAAAAATCCACTGCTTTCCACCCCCAAACAGATGGCCAAACATAGGTTTTCAATCAGATGATTGTGCACATCCTTTGCATGTACAATTCTATGAATCCACATACATGGGATGAGATTCTCCCCTATCTTCAATACAATTAGAATAGGGATCTCTGTATGTAATATACCAGATATAAAATGTATGCAGAACAGAAATAAAATGCTAGTAATGGAAGAATAACAACAATATAACTAGAACATTCACCACAATAACACTGAAATGATATAAGAATAACAACAGAAATAGCACTTTGAATCTGAAAGTAATGTTCATGGGCCTCTTCGAGGGGGAAACCTCCAGTTGAGCAGAGATCTATTACAATAATATCCAAGCTATGGTTCTCATACCCTCGACTCCTATTTATACTAAAAAGAAGCATCTAGAGGAAGATCCTTCTAGAAGCGGAAGCTTCTATTAGGTCTTCTTACATCCACCTTATTCTATTTTATTGAAATGCCTTATTAATATTGAACTTTATTACATCTAAATATATTTTCTACCTATGTGTGTGTTAGTACCCTAACATGTCTGCCCCCTTAAAAACAACCTTGTCCTCAAGTCTTGAGATGAGGAAATTGTTGCAGAATGGTAGCTGGTTCCCAAGTGGCGTCTGCTAGAGTTGTATCTTTACACTAGACTAACACTTCCTTGATGGTTCTCTAACATAGTTGATGCTCATGATGGTCCAAAAATGCTTCTAGTTGTAGCCAAATGGATCCTTCTTCAGCTAACTTTGGAAGGTTGGCTTGAATTTGGCACTTAGCTCCAATCACCATCTTTAAGTGTGGAACATGAAAAATATGATCTAGCTTCAAATGGCTGGGCAAAGCTAACTGATAGGTGACTTGTCCCACATGATGCAGCATGGTATAAGGACCCTAAAGTTTGGGTTCTAGCTTCTGACAATGCTCGACCTTGAGGGAAGTTTTCTTGTAAGGTTGCAATCGAAGAAACACCTGATCCCCTTTTGCAAATTGACATTCAGAGCAACCTTGATCTACTTGTTTCTTCATGTGATTCTATGCCATGAAAAAATTATCTTTAAGGGTACGAAGAATGGCCTCTCGATCTATAACTGTTAGGTCAACCACCTGGACCTTCAAGGCACCTGGTTAGTATGAGAGAACTGAAGGTGGATTATGTCCATATACTGATTCAAAAGGAGTCATGCATGTAGTTGTATGGTATGAAGTGTTATACCACCATTTAGCTAGGGGTAACCATTGAGCCCACTGATTTTGCTTTTTCGAGGTAGAACACCTCAAATATGTTTCCAAACACCTATTGACAACTTCCATTTGACCATCAGTTTGGGGATGATAAGTTGTGCTGAGATGCAATTCTATGCCTTGTATCTTGAATAGTTCTTGCCAAAAATTGCTTGTGAAAGTTGGGTCGCGATCATAAACAATAGAGTGCAACATTCCATGAAGCTTGAAGACCTGATCCATGAAGATTTGAGCCATTGTGGATGTTGTAAATGGGTGTTGAAGGGCACAGAAATGAGCGTACTTGGAAGGTAATCAACAACCACCATGATGACGGATTTATTTCCCGATTTGGGTAAGCCAGTAATAAAATCCGTAGAGATATCCTTCCAAATAGAAAGTGGAATCAACAGCGGTTGTAGTGTGCCCGGAGATTTGATTGTTTGTCCCTTGTTGCGTTGACATAGGTCACATTCAACTACAAAATTCCAAACATCTTGTTTCATACCATCCCAGAAAAATGAACATTTGACCCTGTCATAGGTTTTGGTGAACCCAGAGTGCCCTGCTATGGGTGTAGCATGAAGCTCAGAAAGTACTATGGATTTAAGCTTTGATTTTTTACTTAAATACAGATGGCCTTTGTATCGAAGTTACTCATGGAGCCAATAGTACCCTGGCGAAGCTGGAGCATTGGAGTGCAATTGCTGGATCAACTACGAACTTTTGGGGTCTTGTAGCCATTCCTGGTGAATGGCTTGGAGCCAATCTAGTACAATGAATGAAAGAGAAAAAAGAGATCCTTCATCTTCATATTTTCGATAAAGTGCATCTGCAACCACATTGTCTTTGTCTTTCATATAAATGATCTCATAATCATATCCAAAGAGTTTAGTCACCCATTTTTTTTGTTCTGGGAAGGAAATGCGTTGTTCCAGAAAATACTTGAGGCTTTGAAGGTCTGTCTTAATTTGGAACCGTTTCCCCAATAGATAAGGACACCACAGATCCACGACATGAAGAATAGCCAACATTTCCTTTTCATAGATGGATTTGCCTAGATTTTGTTTAGATATTTGCTTGTTGGTAAAGGCCAAATGTCGACCCTCTTGCATAATAACAACACCAATTCCTTTCCCTGAGGCATTACATGTTGGAAGATTGATCGTTGTCATTGATGTCAACCCTAGTCATGGGTTTTGGACCGCAAGATTGATAAAGATATTTGGACATGAAGGAAAATGCACATGCATATACAACACCCATAAATGGATAGTATACATCATGTTGTTTCCGGTGGTATGTTGCACATCACATGGATCCTCATGGTTGAGGAGAAATGAATTTTTGAAGATGACAAAGTGAATTGAAAAAGGAAGTACATGTAGGCCCTGAAAATAATTAAAGAAAATAATTACAAAATAACAAAGTGTCAGGTCGGCCCTAATGTTATAAGGAAGTGACATAAATGGTATAAATAAATATCATTATACATTCATTTGATACAAGTCCAATTTTAGAGGGAAGAAGAAGGCCGGATTTCAAGGGAGGATGAAGTCTTTTGGTGATGTGTTCTAAGGTATGTTATTTTCAGGTCATCTTACCATTTTTTCAATAACTTTTTTTCTAGAAATATTCAGATGGTGAAATCGCTATGGTATTGAGAAGACATATCAAGGTACGTTTGGTAAAAATTTCAGCTCTTGATTCACTATCATTATGGAGATACACTCTGTGGAGTATAGGGTTTGTGACTAGTCCTGAAACTAGTCAATAAACAGGTGTTCTGGGTAAAATAGTCATAACTTTTTCATACCAACTCCAAATGTAGTGGGACCACTTCCATTGGAACGAGTACGGATGGTAGTTTCTTGTGTGTGATTTTCAGAATCAGATGTTAAATATTGAGCGTGGGGCATGCTGTACAAGTTCGGTCTTCTGAACAAACCAGAATTGAATAAAGTCTACCATTCTTTCTATAACCTCTTTTTGGGGAGGATTCAAGGAGTGAAAATTGGAGGAATTTTAGAGAATACATTGAATAATATTATCTACAGGATCAGAGTACTCCAAGAATTGAATAATTTCAGAAATTGAAGAAGTCTTAGGAAGCATTATCAGGTTCTATGTGATGATTGGTTGATGGTGATGATTTAATGTAAAGTTTTATTATCTTTCATATATTCTTGGGTGGAAGGAAGGGGAAAGGATGGAGAGTTCAAATCTCTCTTGATATTGGAGGATTGTATCTTCCTCTTGGAGTTTTATCCCTCCCTTTATATTTGGAAGATGTAGCTACCTTTGGAAGTCATTACTTCCCTTGAACAAAAACTATTGATTATTTCTCATATATTGTGCATGGTGTATTGTGGTGTATTGGTGTAACTCTTATACTATTGTTCATTGCTCATTGGATATAATTG
>ML794669.1:125257-172110 GCA_009831015.1 Picea engelmannii
TGTATTTGGAGCGGTAGCTCAATAGGAGGATGCCCCCTCGAAGAGGCAAGTGAACAGGAGAGGATCCCTTCCATAATAGGATCCATGGTATGGTGTTGCCCTACCTCAAGGGTTTGATAATAATATTGTGTGGTTTCTTCTATATTGCCTTGTGGATCTATTGTGTATTCAATAATTGTGTTGATTATACCTTCAGATCTGGTATAGGTTCTTAACAATTGGTATCAGAGCACTTTCATTGGTCGGAGTTGTGGACAAATATTTTTTATTTTTGCAGATTTTGTTTTCGACGCAGAAAAAACAGGGTCGCGACATTATCGAAGTTTTCGGTATATTTTGGTGCAAAATTTGCAGAAAAGGTTTGTATTTCTGAGTTCCTCTCATAAAAACACCCAATTTAAAAAAAAAAAAATCGACCGAAACGGAGTCCGGAAGGTCAAGATATTGAGGTTTTAAAATCTGCAATTTTCAGGGTTTTTTCTGCGGACGGCGGCGCGATGTGTTTTTATTTCTGTAGCATTTGGAGGCCGAATATTCCCAAATAAATTACAGATCTGAGTTCCTCTCACAATTTCACCCAATTTCAAAAAAAAAGAAAATCCAAAACGGAGTCCGGGAAGTGAAGTTATGAGCATTTGAACTTCAACAGTTTTTAGGGTTTTTCCAGAAAAAGCCGTGATTTTCTGCCGAAACTTATTGGGTCTATTTTTTGGGTTTTTAGATGGATATTTCTTCTCAAAACCTAAAATAAATTATTGAATCATTCAAAGCCCAATTGTTTCACACATTGGATGAGAGATTGGATGTGTTAGCACAAGGCCTCATAGACAGCCTCACAAATATCATCACAGATGGACTCAATGACAATTTTCGTAATATTCAAGATTCATTGAACAACATGCAAGAAATATTTCTTATGCAGGGCCTTAGGGATACATATAATCAGGAAATATATGCTTGGTATGATTTTGAGGCAGATTGTGATGATTGGTATATGGATAGTTGTCATTTCTGGGATGACAACCACTTCCATATTTTATTTGATGACTCTACTCCACCTTCTGTAGAGAACATCAATGTCCCAGATCAGGAGTTAGTTACCAGCATTCAGTCTACATATTCTACAGTGGTATTATTCCTTCCAGATTCTACTACGACCATTTTCCACTATGTGGATGGATCTTCTTATTTGGATCCACATGATAGGTGTCAGTCTTTGGAGAATCATTTGGAGTTGGTTATTGGATTCCAAAATCTTCTTCGGGGAGTTCACATGAACACTTGGACATGGGACCCAGGCTTAAAATGGTGGTTGGACTACTTCAACATGGTGGATTTCTTTTCTACATGGGACCTTGGTTCTTCAGTCTTCTTCAGCATTACGGTCCACAATTATCCATGGGACCCTGGTATATGGTTGTACATCAAGCGTTGAGGACAAAGCTTTCATAAGGGGGATGGAATGTAAGGTAGCTAGAGAGGTAATGGGGGGGCTCAGAGGGCCCATAGTGATAATAGTGGAGGTCATTCAATGTAAGGTGGACTAGGTCCACTATATTATTAAATAAGGCCCACTATGGTAGTTAGATATAATAAATGTAAGATGACTTCTTAGAAGGTTCTACTTCTAGAAGATTCTTCCTCTAGAATGTTCTTAGGTGATGGTAGCACTATATAAAGGGGTTCAAGCAATGTAATGAAATATGAAGAGAATTATTGTATTTGGAGCGGTAGCTCAATAGGAGGATGCCCCCTCGAAGAGGCAAGTGAACAGGAGAGGATCCCTTCCATAATAGGATCCATGGTATGGTGTTGCCCTACCTCAAGGGTTTGATAATAATATTGTGTGGTTTCTTCTATCTTGCTTTGTGGATCTATTGTGTATTCAGTAATTGTGTTGATTATATCTTCAGATCTGGTATAGGTTCTTAACAGAATATAGGAGTAATATCAAAAAGGCCTATGAATTCTCATTGTAATCCATTCTTCTGAGATGTATGTGCGTAGCAACCACATCTCTTCTCAAAGATAGCTACCACCATTCGAGCAAGTGTTTTAGTTATGCAGTTTTACAGTTTCATCCTATTTCATTATTCAATAGAAGATATTGTTCACTTGATATATGTGTTATTCTTGATATCTATGTATTTATTGTATTCATTTTTTTAATCAGTTCATTCTGCTCTTAAATCCAAATCAGTACTGGTGTTATACCTTCCTACAAATGAGCAGGTTGTTGATGTTCTTACCAAACTAGGACGAAGTTCAAGTACTTTCATGATAGACTTAGTGTGGTAGGGAGTTCCTCCCTTGCTAAGAGGGAGTGTTGATGTTTGCAACTTCCTGAGACATTCTCCATATCGTACTCCTCTATGACTTATTTTAGTTGATCTATGATGACACTTTTCCGAGAAGTGATAAGTGTGTTTGGTCTTATAGAACAACATCCCTTATGGAGACCATGTGAGGACACGTCCCATGTGGAGAGCACATGAGGACATGTCAAGGGAGTTTAACTTGACATCATACACTATGGGAGTTGACCCTAGTGTTTCTAGAGGGATTAGCCTCTAGAAGTCCACATGGGAGTGCCATGTGTGATAGACATTCTCTATATTGCACTCCTCTGTGAATTGAGTTGAGTTGATTTATGAGGAAACTTATCCAAGGGATAAGTGGGACACTTATCTGAGAATGGATAAGTGCATTTGGGCTTATATCCCAATTTCCCTTGTAGAGAGCACATGAGGACACGTCCCTTGTGGAGAGCACATGAGGACATATCAAGGGATTTGAACTTGACATTACACACTATGGGGAGTTAACCCTAAGTGTTCCTAGAGGGAGTAGCCTCTATACGTCCACATGGAAGTGTCATGTGTGACAAACCTTTTGCTACTATGGTGGTTTTGTACCATAAGCAGAGTCTGTGTGTCTCTGGACAGTATTTGTGTACTACTATGGAAAGATACATCCCTAGCTAAGAGGGAGTGTTGATGTTTCAACATCAGGTGGACCTTCTCCTATATTGGGTTGCATACCAAGGGAGATAGGATATATTTATCATAAATGTGCACTTGTGGTAAATACGCCCATATGTATTCCTTCCTTGATCATGACAAGGAATAATATGGACTCAAGGTGCTTGAAGTGCTTTCCACATGTCAGTTAGCATCAGGATGACATTCACTCATAGGTGTGTAGTTGTGGTGAAAGATCTTGGTGTGCTATTTTTCCTAGTCATGGTGATTTGACAAGGAATAATAAAGAATCAATATGGTATATGATATTGCATGTGAACCCAGAGTGAGCCTAATCTTAGAGAGAGTTAATTGGCTAAGAGGGAGAGTCACATAAGGATTTTCTCCTCGATTCAGGTGGGAGAGAGATGTCTCCCAATACTAACAAACAAGTGTCATGAGTCTAGGGTGAAGTTTGTGTACTTCAAATAGAAGCCTGGCATGATGCAGACTGTCTCCCTTATTGAGAGGGAGTGTTGATGTTTGTACAACATCGGGAAGACATTATATTAGATTAATAATTAATAATATAGTTATTGATTATTAAATACTATATATAATAAGTAAATGATAATTATAAATAGTTATTGATTATCCAAGGGATGCATCTTTTCATGGATGGTCACCATATGTTTCCTATATATGGAACACTCATCATTGTAATGATATATTGATCATATATCATATGAAGAAAAAACAACACTAATGACAGTTGGTGGTCTTTATTGAAGAAAACAAAAAAAATCTAAACCTATGTTATTTAGATGAAAATAAAAACAAATATCTAAGCTACATGGGAAGAAATGAAGTATGATGACTATGCTAATCCTATTTCTAACATAACCTACATTGGCTGAAAGGAATCTAGGTGTAAGCATAGTGTAATTGAATCCAATCAAGAAACTCCAAACCTATGGTCCCATGTTCAGTGAAGGTTAATTGGAGAGAATGGAGAAATGATAGATGAAGGATAGGAAGAATTAACTCACACAAATGTCCACCCAACAAATTGAATTTGGCAGTATTATGGTGATGCAATCGGGATCAAGTGTCATTAAAGATGAGTGTTTGATCAATCAAAGATGGGAACCTTTCTCATTCTTGTTTATCATTCAGTGCTTTATCGTTGAAATAAGAACGTGAAGGAAACACTGGATGATACATAGGTTGGTGCTCATATGAGTTATTATCATCAAATATATTTGTATAGAGTATATGGATATCTTTAAATTATTATCATGATGGGATTCCTTTAATGGGAATTCGGCATAGACCAATAGAGACTCACGATTTTCTAAAGAGGAGATGATACATGGTTCAAACTCCATGGATAAGGGGTCTAATATTTCTTATGAATGAGATATGGTTTGATCAATCAGATCGTGCTCTTCAGTGATAGATATGAGATATGAAAACCAATCAAATATTTCTTGGCAAGAGAATTTGTTATTTTCAGGAAATCTACAGTAAATATGCATGAATCTTTGAAAGAAATCATTCTTAGATTAATTCTTGAGCCTATGGATTCGTTCTAGTTCATTAAAGAGTTCATAAAAAACATAACCTTCAAGTGCAATGATAAATATATCCATAAAATTTTTGCATCTATAGATCGATTTTATTGGCAATTCCCTAAACTAGGATTTAATTCTCCCTTCAAATGTGAGGATGAATAATCATCATATTTCATTATCTTGAACAATCTTAAGATTTCCTCGAGTGATATTAAAGTGATTAATATGCATGAATGCAAAGACATGTCCTTCACCATTGAATTTTTGGTTTCGAAAGAGATTGACTGTCCTAACTGGAATTCCCTTAGTGGATATCAGAATACTTAAAGGGTAATCCCATATAGAGGTATGGAGACGTGAAATGGGTTGGTTAAGAGTTAAAATGAAATGACTCCATGTGGGAAGGCTTGTCATCCATTCCTCCTTCTAGTGCCAATTCTGTTGACGGGTCCAAATTTGCCCGACAATAGTAATGGGTTACCCCCGGTAAGAATTCCCAATTAGACCTTTCACCATTTGGAATAGGGAACCCATCTGGGTTTTGGCCCGACAACCATATCTAGTTTTAACCTACCATTTGTGTCCTAGTCCACCAATGAGGATGAGTGATAGATGGTTATGAAAATAGAATATGTAGGTGAAGATTATGTAAATGAAAGTCTAATCTACTCTAAACTTATCATATCCTATCTAGGAGAGAATTAACATAAGTGAATGAGTTGTGAAATACCAATAGCTTCACCTAGATAGTTGAAATGAAGGAACAAAGTCAGATAACACATGCACATGAACATATAACCAAAAAATTATAAGCCACTATATCACATACATTGGAAAATCATTCACTCATGACATGTAATATAAGAAAGAGTGAAAAAAACTGCAATAAAACATATATTGTGTCAGAATAGTCCATAAAACAAAATGCTCTTACAACCCATGTGGACAACAAACACTCTAAGTGAAATAGTTTGCAACAAAATGACATCACATGCGATTCCTTCTCTCTGTCAAAAGTTGGCCCTAAGGGATTCTCCGTATTAATAGTTTCAGCAATAGTACATGAAAATTCTTAGGACAACTCTCCTATTTTATTTGACACTATATACCCAAAGTAGCTCAAAAGTGTATAATGTTTGAAGAGACAAATTCCCCTTTCTTTGGGTTCCATTCTAGTATTTATTTGAGGTTCAATAAAACCTTTGGCCTTTCATCTTCCTTTGTGACCTTTTGTATTCCAATGTTTGTCCTGGTCCTATTTGTGATGATGAGTAACAAGGACAACATTTACATTTTGAATTTGTCGCCTACCTTTGATCGGGCGTCATGGATTTTAGCCATATGTGCCTTTCACATCATGAAGACTAACATTGGGTATGGGAGAATCTATGTCATCCAAGTTTGACAGTCGATCATCATGGATTTTATAGATATCTTCTTTGTCCATTTTCCTAATATTTTCTTTGCTACTCCTCCATCATTACTACATCTTTCACTATTTCTCTTTTGCTTTCTTTAACTGTAGATTTCATCGCGAGAATGGTGAGCATGAACCTCTTTCCCTTAGTATCTAGAACTATTTAACATACAATAAGTGAGAGTAAATCCAAATAAACCATCAATACTAATAATTAGAATGAACATAAATGAATAATTAAATAATTTAAATATCAATTAAGTTACCTTGGTTTCTCTTCTCTTGATTGAGGCATTGCATTTTTCCAGGGCTGCCAACAATATACCATATTTTCATATTAAACAATTAGGGAAATAAGTTAATAATTTATTAAAACCTATAACTATAAAGTTGTATACATCGGAAATACATTTCCAACGTTATAAATAACATGTGAAATAGACACCTGAGTCAAACGTTATGAACATTTTAAGAAAATTAGTTTTTTTATGTATCAGAGGAGTTAATACTAACTCCTTTGACTTTCCATCGGAGGAGTTAATACTAACTCCTTAGAATTTCCATCGGAGGACTTAATACTAACTCCTTTGACTTGCCATAAGAGGATTTTATGCCAACTCCTCTGATTTCCATAGGAGAACTTGATGGTAACTCCTCTGATGCACATCGAAGGAGTTGATGGCAACTCCTTTGATTGGCACTGGAGTTCAAGTCATGAACCTCATCGAGTGAAATATGGGGGTTGTGTTGGTTGTGGAGCCTGAATGTCTTCTTGATTCAGAGGAATTTTTTTTTCAGTCGTGTACACTCCAAAAGAATGTACACTCATATGTGCATGGGAGTGCGGGTGGGGGGGTGGGGGTTACCCCCCTCTAGGGTCTGGGGGGGTTATCCCCTTGGCTAGGGGGTCCAGACAAAAGTGGGCCCCTGGTAGGGGTTCGAGGGCGAACCCCTAAAGGAAAATTTTCCTTGTAAATGTATATTGTAATTTCATAGTAAATATGGACTATTCATTATAAGGTCATAGATATGATAGTAGAAGTTATGTTAGGGTTTTTTTCACTAGAAGGAAACCCTCTTTTATGAGGGAAATGTATTGTGGCTAAGTATTATGGCGAATATTGTATTCTGTGAGAGGAAATTGTGAGAGAAAGAAAAGGAAGTTACATCAAGTGTGTTTTAGGTTGTATCCCTTCATTTTGTTGGATAATAATAAATAAACGACATGACAATTTCTCTGATGGGCGTAGCCCAGACTGGGTGAACCATGTATATCTGCATATCTATTGTATTATGTATCTTCTATGTTTTATTTCTGCATTTGTTTTATTTTATTGCTCTGTGATCCTAATTTTCTAACAATTGGTATCAGAGAGAAAGGTAACTCACAGGAAAAAAGGGTTCTTAGTTCGAGTGGGAGCAATGGTGGAAGATGGAAATTTTAGGGTTGAGAAATTTAACATCCAAAACTACCAGTTATGGGAGATGCATATGGAAGATTATTTATATCAGAAGGATCTATTCCTACCATTAGGTGGAATAGAAAAGAAGATGACGACCATGAAGGATGAAGAATGGGTGGTTTTGGACAAGAAGGCACTAGGAACAATACGGCTGAGCCTAGAAGTGTCGGTGGCTTTCAATATTTCAAAAGAAAATACAACGAAAGAGTTGATGGATGCATTGGATAAATTCTATGAAAAAACCTTGGCATCCAATAAGGTAGTTCTATTGAAGAGGTTATTTAATATGAATATTTCAGAAGGTGGGTCTATTGCAGATCATTTAAATGAATTTAATATGGTTACTAATCAACTAAGTTCTGTAAACGTGGACTTTGATGATGAGGTCATCAATCTTCTAATATTGTGCTCATTTCCAGAAAGATGGAATGTTTTGGTCATGGTCGTAAGTAACTCTATCTCTAGTTAAAATACTTTAAAATTTGATGATGTTGTTGGTGTTATCCTTAGCGAGGAAGTGCGATGGAAAAGAACAAGTGAGACATTGGGTAATTCATTGAACATGGAGAACAGGGGAAGACAAAAGGATAGAGGAAAGGGCTTAGGGAACCATTGTAATTCTAGGAAGGGTAGATCCAAATCCAGATTTGGAAAGTGTTGGAATTGTGGGAAGAATGGACATCTGAAAAAATACTGTGGAGCTCCAAAGAAACAAAGAGATGGACAACAGAAGAAAAATGAGGAAGGAAATGTAATAGATGATGTGTTATAAGATTCTTTGATTCTTTTTGTAGATAATATTTATGAGTCTTGGCTAGTAGATTTTGGGGCTTCATTTCATGTCACACCCCATAGGAAATTTTTTCTAGATTATGTTCAAGGTGATTTTGGACAAGTTTATTTGGGTGATGATGCACCATACAAAATTGTTGGAATGGGAAAGGTAAAAATAAAACAAAGGAATGGAAAATAATGGTTTTTGAAATAGGTAACACATGTTCTAGATTTAAGGAAAAATCTAATTTCAACAGGGAAGTTGAAAAGTGAAAGTTGTGTTATCTCTCCAGGAGTCCTTTTGAGGTTGTAGCTTGAAGAAGCCTGGTAACTTAAAGTATGTTTTCATCTTATGTGTTTCTTTGGATCAAATGGGATAACTTAACCAACGGGTTCTCTCTCAAGACACTCAAATATATATAACCAGGTAAGAGAAGGCTTTCAAAAGTTAATAATCACATGAATAACTGAACTTGGTGGGTGAAGAAAACTATATTTATCAACCAAACCATATATATGATGGGCTGAATAAAGATAGCACATATTACTATTCAATCAGTGTTTATGAATTGACACAGTCACCTGCAATTAAACAAACATAGATAAAAAAGTAATCATTCAATGTACATAAATAGAAAAAAGATGGAAATCTAATAGTAACTGAGAAAGAAGCTTGTGTATCTGTATTATATGAAAGAAAGGTCTATTACAAAAGTAGTATAGTTTAGTCTCCAAACTCGAACCCCTTCTTCAAGAGTCACAGGCTTTATATCCTTTACAAAATAGTTCTAGATCCTATAAGAATGGATCTAATATAGTAATAATAGCATTCAATATAACAACTTTACAAAATATATGGATTTAATCCTATTCAAAAAAGAAATTTGATTCATAATCTGATCTTAAACATCTTCGACCTGTTCAACAAACTTTTGGGTGATGACAAGGCAACTTGAGATCCTTCTTTGAAATTTGGTCATATCTTCAACCGAAAATAAGAAATATTCATAACCTATTTTCCTTTTATATGCCTTGAATCTCTGAGAATCTTTGAGAAAACTTATGTAGACAATTTATTTGAAAAACCCCCTTTAATCACTTGTCTTCAAAAATATCTCTCTTGAGCTCAAAATCTATATTTCCCCTGCTTCTGTGGTTTTGGTGGCTTACTAGCCTGGGACAAATGGAATTAGCTACTGAAAGTCTTGGGATTCGACCACTTACTGCCTTATATATTCGTGGAAAATTTTCATTCTTCATCCTCAATTTCTCCATGTAAAATTGAAGGCCTGAAACAATATCTCCAAAGCTATTATATTCATCTTCTCTCCTTAGGTTCATCTTTTCAATCAGCTCCAACATATTGTTTGTTCCTTGTAGCTCACCCTGAACCAGTGATGATACATTGATGGAGAGATCATGTAGAGAAAGATCTAGTGGTTTCTTCTTCTCCATCATCTACTCCTGAAATCTATTGCCGGAAATGATACAACATAAATGGTGATGTAAATGATGCCAACAACTACAAGACAATATGCAAATGAGTTAATATTTCCATAAAATTCAAGAGGATGATGCATACACCTATTTGTGGGAGTAAGAAGACATATAAAAATGTTAATATTGCCCACAAATCATGTATACGGCCCTTGTTTGAGCCCACACAGCTTCTACTCCAAGAAATTATGGCCCACACTATCCAACATGTACCAAGATGTCCACATTGTCTCTTAGTGGTAGTGTTCCCAGACTTTGAAATATTGATGCCTATACTATGTGTTGCAATTTCTAGCAATATGTTCCGCTGTATTAGCTCTTCACAATGGTCGCCCAACAAAAAATAATATATATGTTGTAATCAAACCCATAAAACAAGTAATCTAAAGCAACAAATGCTTCTATCTGATATCTATGATATAATTAATACTCCAAATACCCACACAGTGCTTACTGGAAAGAAATAAACAATGTTACCAAACAGTTGCAGAGAAGTGTTGCCATAAATATAAGTGAGGTCAAAGTTATGAATTATACTAAAAAGAACAACAGATGTAGCATCATTCACAACGCTTTCACCAAATACCAGATTTTGAAACATAGGTGTCTCATCTAATAAATTGTGAAGGACAGAAAGTAATATAGTTTGGTTTGGTTGAGAGCTTGAGAGATGATCTGCCTTCTTCTTCCTGCATTCAGATTCGTAATGCCCATACTTTTTGCAATAAAAAAATAGAATGTTGGATTTGTCATTCGACCTTCTCCCTCTGCCTCTTTGAGGCTGAAAATTCTGATGGTGATTTTGTTGTTGATTTTTGTGACCTTGGAAGTTCTGAGTGGGATATTGTTGCCTATTTCCTCCACTGGTATGAGGGTTACCCTGGTTGTTCCCTCTTCCTCTACTTCTTCCTCTGCCTTTCCCTCTTCTGTTTGAGAATTGAGATTGAAAGGCATTTGAGATTGACTCATCTGTGAGATGTAGTCTTGTCTCATGTGTCACCAGAGAACCAATTAGTTCATCTGTTGAGAAACTTGACAGATCCTTGGATTCAAGGATGGCTGTTACAACCATTTCAAATTTCCTAGGTAGACTTCTGATAATTTTCTCAACAATTTGTTGATTAGTGATGGTTTCACCAATGAGTCGGATCTGATTCATGATCCCCATGACTCTGGTCATGAACTGATCTACAGTTTCAGACTCTGTCATCCTGAGAGTCTCGAATTGCGTCCATAAGGACTGCAGTTTAACAGTTTTTACCCTGTCATTTCCTTGATAGGAAATTTTGAGGATGTCCCAGGCCTGTTTGGAAGTACCAGCACCTGTGATTTTCGAGAATATTGAATCATCCACAGAATTCTGAATCCAGAATTTCTCTTTGTTTTCTTTGGTCCTCAGAGTTGTCTGAGCAATTCTCTGCGCATTTGTCATGGCAGTGAGGGCGACTGGATCTGGTTCCACATAGCCAAGATCCACTGGTTCCCAGCACTCTTGTGCTTGCAGGAACGACCTCATTCGAAGAGACCAGAATTTGTAATTCTTACCAAGAAGAATCAGACCCTGAGTCGGGCCGAGATTGTTGGTCGACGCCATTTAAAAAAAAATGATGAAAAAAATAGAGGGAAAAATTCGTATTTACCTCCAATCTCAGAGATCGCCGATTCACCGATGGGAGATTATCGAGATTTATATGGCCCTTGGTCTCCTTGAAATGTGACCACGCGCTTTAATGTTACGGTGCTATGGGCTTTTCCCATTTCTTTGGCTTACAAATCGCCGAAATGCGAAAAATAGCCTTTCAACTTTTCAACGGTCCAGATCTGCTGAGGATCGGACGGTCCTGATCTTATCGGGATTTCGCGAATCGGGATTTCGCGATTTCTGATGTCAAGTTATTTTGTCCCTTTGATTTCCCGAACTCCGATTTACCGATGGCGCTGTCCTATCGGGACTTTTCCCGATGGCTCCGATCTGCGACACGCGTCCTCAACAGATGGAAGGTCGTGATCACTCCTCGCGATTTCGTGATAGGTTATGTTTCAGACCTCTTGACTCCAGGATTCGCGAATCGCCGATGCGCCAATTGACTCGTTTGACTGGATGACGTCAGCTGGGTCCTGCAAATGTAGGGTTCCTCCGGTCGAGATTTTTCCCGAATCGCTTTGATCGCCTCCACGTGTCCTAACAGATGGACGGCTAGATTTGCATCGGGGATTTCACTGGAAAGAAACCCGATCTCTTGTTCTCAAGGATCACGATTTCCTGAATCCCGATTTCCCGATGGCGCTTTCCTCTTCGGGACTTTTTCCGAGTCGCCGGATTTGCGCCACGCGTCCGAGAGAGATGGACGGTCCTGATGCCTCCTTGGGATATCGTGACTTGCGATGCTCCATTGACACAATGTGTCTGTCAAGTGGAAACACCGAATGCCGATAGTGGCCTCGATGTCCGCCACTTGTCTGGCCAAAATGGACGGCTGAGATCTTATCGGGATTTTACGTATCGCGATTTTCGCGAGTTGCGATGTCAAATTTCTTTGACAACTTGAAACCCCGAATGCCGAAATTCTGACAGGTGCTACGATGTGCGCCACATGTCCAGGGGAGATGAATGGCTGAGATCTGATCGGGATATCATGTATCGCGATTTCGCGAGTTGCGATGTCAAATTTCTTTGACAGCTTGAAACCCCGAATGTCGATTTGCTGACGGGCGCTACGATGTTCGCCACGTGTCCTGACAAACAGACGGCTGAGATCATATCGCTATATCGCGTATCGGGATTTCGCGAGTTGCGATGTCAAATTTCTTTGACAGATTGAAACCCTAAATGTCGATTTGTCGATATGACGATGCGTTGATCTGCTGCCACCTGTCCTCTGAAATGGACGGCTGTGATCATTTCGGGATTTCGCGATTTCGCGTATCGGAGTTTTTGGAGAGAGGATTCTTTCGCTCCTCCAACTCCCAATTCCCGATTGTGCGATGGGATAGGATCTCGGCACGTGTCTCTTGACGGACGGTCAAGATGACGTCGGGATTTCTCAAGTGAAAAATTCTCCTGTGCACTCCGAACGACTAACCGTCGTGCACCTTCTTGCTGATCCAACGGTTGTCGGTCCTTTGCGCAAGATCTGACGGCTGAAATGCTTTCTCCTTTTCCGCACTCTCCTCGTCCCTTCTGGACCGGTTTCCCACCTCAGATCTGATCGCAAGATGACTCTTGTAGTCTTAATGGTTGTTCTTTGCGTGTTTGATGCGATCTTTCCCGAATTTAACGGAATTTTCTCCTGTGGAAGAAAAGATTTGTGAATCTTTCAAAGATTTCAAAGAGTTTCACGGTTTCTTCATGATCTGCTACAGTCTTTGACAGATTTGAGTTATTTTCAAAAATCTTTAAACGATTCAGCCTTCTGCTTGAATCTTTAATGAATTGAAGCGAAATCTTCAAGTTCTTTAAACTTCTTTCGTTATGCAGCTGTTCTACGTCAATATTTGATGGTTCTTTGAGAAAATTGTGCAGGTTTCTTCTTCTGCAATCTCTGCTTCCTCCGCTAGCTTCTCACGGTGATCTTTAAAGAGTATTGCAGACAACTTTCCAAACCTTGTGAAAAGTCTGTGACGCGTGCTCTCAATATCTGTGAGGCTCTACGCTGAGAGGATCGAGTTTCTCTCCCGACTGTGTGAAGAGGCTTACTGTTGTTGCTCTGATACCATGATAAATTGTGAAGGACAGAGAAATGCAGAGAGAAAAGAATAGTATATTCAAATGTATGAATAAGTACAGAACAGAACTAAAGACCTGTTACAATGTAAGATGGTTGAGCTATATATGCTCAAGCAAGACAAAAATAGAAAGTACAACTGTCCAGTACAGCTGGCAGTGTACGGTCATACTGTTGAGGGTACTATATATTTAACATCATCCTGACTCAGAATCTGCCTTCTGATGTCTAGTTCCTCCCTCTTCATAAATAATTCCTCGTGGTCTTTCTTATATACGGCCTAGTGCATGTTGTTGTCTTGATCATCACACGAAATAACAAACTGTAAAAACTTCTTACTTCTCTTCGTGTAAAGATATTTCTGGTTTTTTATCATGCACCTTCTGATCAACATTCTCAAAAGAACTAATATGGTTTGGTGGTGAATGAGGCAAGTGCCATGGTTCCTCAAAAATATTCCCCCCCATGAAATACGTTCAACACCCATAACTTTCAGATTCCTCTGATCTAATACTTTCCATAACCTCATTGAGTGAGATTTCAAAATACATCAAAGTGAAAACGCCCAGGAATGTAAATACTCTCCTTTGTATGCCATCCAAAAATTACTTTCTTACCAGGCAGAAAACTCGAAGCACATGTTGTCGATACCACAATAGAGCTCATATTTTGTTAACACTCGTCAAGAACAATTGATGACAACTGCTACAAGGAAATGGATTTAAAACACCTGTGCATTTTGTAAGGTATGAAAATTCTCACATAGTTTATTTGATGAGATATGTGAGTAGAATGAATTTTTTCACTTTACGCTGGCTTGGTATGTTACATGGCTTTGGTGACTTATGTTTTGGTTTGTGATGGTTATATGGAGACTAGGAATTCAACATGTAGACTAAGAATTTGGCATATTTGTAGTGGTTTAGTTAATAAGGTAGCCTTAGGATTAGAACACATGCACCCATCACTTTTTGGTAAAATTTACAAATAAAAATTTATAATTTTTATTTGAGAATATAGAAAACTGTAAAAGTCAAGATTTGGAGAAGCTGATGAGAAGATGTTATTTTTACCATGAAGGTTATAATCCAGTAGTCATAGAAGTTGTGAGAAAAAAAAATCAATGGCAGTTGGTCAAGGCTTGACAGAGGATTTGGGGGGTTATGAAAACAAATAGAAGACTTTGAGATGAGAAAATCTAGCACAAATTGAATAAAGGCATTCAAAATTTAATAGTACATTTTGAGAGCTAATGGGTTGTATATCCATATTTACAGATGATAAAGCGAACTTTCATTTGACATAAATATTTTAACATCTATGTTTCTCATAGATTCTAAATAGTTTGCAATAGGGTCATTCAAACCATAAAGGAATAACTTTTCATGATAATGTTCCAACTAAAAGAAATGTTGTTGCACTTTTCCTTCATTGATCTCAATGTTGAATGTGGACCACTCAACCTCTATCAGAGAAACATATAGGATGAACTGTTGATCTGGACTTTTCATCTCATCACCTTCCTCCTCATATCTACTGCAGTCTGCCTTTGTTTGCAAATATAGAAGCTGATGGATTCCCTTAGTATCTGTTGCAGATTCAATATTGCTACATGTTGATATATAAATTTGGTTATCATCTTTTGAGTTTTCAAAAGGGATAATCTAATCTCCATGACAACCATATTTAATATATCCATTTAATACAATGTCAAAATAATCACTATGATTATCATAATGTGGA
The DNA here is from genome assembly GCA_009831015.1 of Picea engelmannii. Lineage (NCBI taxonomy): Eukaryota > Viridiplantae > Streptophyta > Pinopsida > Pinales > Pinaceae > Picea > Picea engelmannii. Next base: position 140,411 of record ML794669.1, read on the forward strand.
TCACTGTAAGGTCTCTTCTAACAGAACCTAAAATTTAATAAATTTAAACATAAAAATTTCTATCGTAATTTCTTTACGGTTTTATATTGAACAAACTAACAGTTCATGGTTCAGCAAAATTCAAAATGAGTAGCATGACATAAAAATCATATTGGATAACATACACAACATAGTATAATAATGAACCATCATAATGATAATGACATGCCATAATGATGAACATAAATACCTCTCAAGTGATGTTATTTCCCCAACTCTGTCTGTCCAAGCTGAATTTGAAACTCTAACCAAGCTGCTCTGCTCAAACTCTGCCCAAAAATGAATCTTTCCTCCTAGCCAGATAGGAACAGAGCCTATCTGGCTCCCTAGCTCCAGGATTCCGTAAGGATTTTTGGCCCCCGAGCCCAAAACTCCTAGCAACAAATGCTCCCCTGTAACATTCCACCACACTCAAAACTAGAAATACAGTCTTCCAATCTCCCCAAACAAAATTCTCCAATACAATCCCCCAATATCAAAAATAATGCTCCCCCCAAAAAATCCAAAAGTCCCCCTCTCAAATGTTTTTTCCCCCTCATATCCTCCTTTCCCATTCACTGCCTCTTCCTTTCATTAAGAATCACCCACCTTATCTCTCCATTCAATGCCAACCACCTTATCCCTCCATTCAATGCCAACCACCTTATCCCCTTCTCCTTAATGGTTCCATCCTTCGATATGTTAAGTTTTCTTTTAATAAATTAAAATTCATTAAACTTAAATTTATTACCCAAATATTAATTGAGTTAATTAATTAATTAATCAATTAATTAATATACATTAAACAATTAATAATTCAGGACAATTAATTAATTAATTATTTAAACTTAATATACTTTAAACAATTATTTAACTATGACAATTAATTATTTAACTAGGGTTGTTACATACACCCACCCTTTAGGAAACTTCGTCCTGAAGTTAAAGTATTTTATGATACAAAGGAAAAGACACATGGTTCACACATTCATAACAAATAAATGACATTATTAGTAAGTAAGCCAAGAAAGCTCATACATACTAGTGTACATGTGCAATAAATGCATGTTTAGCTAGTACATACAAGCCTCGTGCATGTACTAATAACAATAACTATCATCTCTATAGTAATTTATGCATGCATCCAATCAATTCAACAAGACTATTCATTTTATAAAACACAATAACCCAATCAAATGTTTGAGAAATCCTTTAATTACAATTATCTATCTCAACAATGTTATTTAGACAATTGTAGTTTAATTAAGTAATTATGAATATTCATATATACACTTTTTCTTCTTAGAAGGAAAAACAATAAATTCCACCATAAGAAAAATCTCCATACACTCTCAACTATTTCTACTCATCCTTCCTCCCTAACTTACTTCCATCTACCATTCCTATCCTTCGTTTGCTGGACTATCTTGGAGCATCAACTATATTGACCTAACTTCGAATAAAACCCTTAAGTGGAAGTGTCACTATCTTGACCAAGCTTCCCCAGTAGGCAACTGATAGTCATCATCAAACATCTAGGGGAGCGTGATATAACATTGTCCTTCCATGACTCAATGTTTCAGAGGATACACGATGGGAGATGCCTCCACCCCTCCTAACAAGACTAGGGTCCACACCCTATAATGGAATATACAATGGCATTGCGTTTCTGGGAGTTTTGTCATCGTTTATTCAGTTTTGGGCAGTCTCACCACTTGAAATCCTGCATTGGTCCACATATCATAGCAATTCATCCAAACCAATATAATTTCACATACAAAGATTCATACCATATTGTTTCTCGGCCAGTGGTCATGAAATCCACTTTCATCATCAATATCCCTTGGCAATTTCATAGCCCAATAACCTGTAGATTAGTCTGTAACACAAACTCGTACATATATATGCATCATCATCATGTAATTTCATACAACCATAATTTCAATTCAGTATCCATGTACCAAAAATTTTATCATCAAGTTTTCAAGGTCGAAATAGATCTCATAATATCCCATAATTCAATTAACGACAGCCATTCATAGAATTATCATTTACATAATATATTGCATCATATCCAACATCATTCAAATAACATTTAAATCTTCATAGGATTCACATTCACACAGTATATCACATCATATCCTTCATCATCAATAACACTTAAACATTCATAGAATTTACATTCACATAGTAGATCGGATCATATCCATCATCATTAATAACATTTAAATATTCATAAAATTTACATTCTCACAATATATCGCATTATTTCCATCATCATTCAAATACATTTAAACATTCATAAAGGTTCATATGTCTTAAAAGTTCAAGTGTATCATTTAATAGTTTCACTGTGAATAGAAAATAAAGTTGTTTAGGCCTCAGGTAATTCTGGCTATCTAAGTCAAAAGGTGGTGTTACATACACCCAACCTTCGAGAACATATTCTTGAAGTGGTCAAAAAGTGAGGGATAATCCCGTCATAATGTCTTGGCATCCTCCCAAGTAGCAGATCCTGGACTATACTTGTTCCACTGGACCTTAACTTGGTCTACCAGATGGTTCCTGAGCTGTTGGACTCTACGGTACAATATGCATAATGGTTCTACCGTGAGGGTTCCCACGTCCAATACCTACAATTCCTTCCAATTTAGTTTATGTGATTCATCAACAACATAATGACGTAGAACAAATACATGAAAAACATTATGAGTTTTATGCAAGTGGGGTGGCAGTACAAGATGATAGGCAATGGGTCCAATTTTCTTTTGGATTCTGAATGGTCCTATAAATCAAGGTGACAACTTTGTCCCCTTCCCGAACCGAATGGTACTCTTATTGGGTCTGATACGAATGAAAACCTAGTTTCTCACTTTATAACTTCAGTCAGTCCTGTGTGCATCCGCATAAATTTTCTGTCTACCCTGCGCTTCCTTTAGTCTCTACCTAATCTGAATCACATGTTCCTCCATCTCTTGAATCAATTATGGCCCAACTGTTACTCAGTCTTCTAATCTTTCCCAGCTCAACAATGTTTTGCATGGCCTTCCATACAGAGCTTCATAGGGTGGCATTCCGATGGAGCTATGAAAACTGTTATTGTAGGCAAACTCTACCAAAGGTAGGTATTTATCCCAATGGATTTGATTATCCATGACGTACATCCTAAGCATGTATTCCATGACTTGATTTACTCTCTCAGTTTTCCCATTTGTTTCAGGATGATAAGTTGTGCTTAAGTTCAATTGAATCCCCAATGCTAACTGCAAACTTGTCCAAAATCTAGAAGTGAATCTAGAGTCCCTATCTGAAATGATCTTCTTAGGTATCCCATGCAAAAGGATGACCTCACTTACAAATACACGTGCCACATTAGTGAAATTGTAAGTGTCTCTAACTGGAATAAAATGATCACTCTTGGTTAACTTATCAACTATCACAAGAATGGCATTGTGTCTATGAGATGTGAGCGGAAACCCCAAAACAAAATCCATAGAGATGACTTCCCACTTGGACATAGGAACATCATGTGGTTGTAGGAGACCTGTTGGGTGATGGTGGCCAGCTTTCACTTGATGACACTCTAGGAATTTGGTGACAAAATGGACAAAATCATGCTTCATTCTTACCCAGAAGAAGAGTTTCCTCATGTTTGCGTACATTTTTTGCACACCCGTATGCACACAATAAAGTGCTCTATGAGATTCCTTTAGTATGATTCTTCGAATATCCCCACCTTTGGGGATGTACATTCTTCCTCAATATCTTAATAGTCCATCTTCATCCACACTATATCCTTCAGAATTTGGATCTAACTGCCTCCCACTCTGGAGGTTTGAAGTAACCTTTAAATACCAACTGTCTCCATAGACTTGCATCAACACACGTTCCCTCAGATTGACTTTTAAGGGTACCAAGGAGAAGACACGTGGTCTCCTAGTCAAGGAATCCATGACCATATTTTCTTTTCCCTTGATGTATGAAATACGAAAATTGTACTCACTCATAAACTCACTCCATCTCCTTTGCTTGGAATTCAGATCCCTTTGAGTGAAGAGATGTTTTTAACTTTGATGGTCTGTTTTGAGCTCAAAGTTTTTCCCTACTAGATAGTGCCTCCAAAGTTTCAGAGCCAGCATTACGGCTACCAATTCCAAATCATGAGTAGCATAAATCTCCTCGTGTTTCTTCAACTTCCTTGATGCATAAGCTATAACTCCTCCATATTGCATTAGCACAGACCCCAACCCTTATTTCGAGGCATCGGTGTAGACTGTGAAGTCCTTTTCCATATCTGGCACTCGTAGAATTGGTGCACTAGTTAGTAACCTTTTAAGCTCGATGAATGCACTATCACATTCTTTTGTCCATTCATACTTGACCCCCTTGCACTACAAAGTGGTGATGGGTTTCGCTATTTTAGAGAACCCTTCCACAAATCTCCAATAATAACCTGCTAGCCCCATGAAGCTTCTTACCTCATGAGCATTTTTTAGCACTGGCCATTCCATAATGGCCTTTACCTTTTCTGGGTCCACAGATATTCCTTCGCTGGAAATGATATGACCTAAATAGTGAATTTATTTCTGGAAGAATGAGCACTTTGACAACTTCCCATACAATTTTTTCTCTCTAAGGTAGGACAACACCATTCTCAAGTGTTCCTCATGTTCTCTTTCATTCTTGGAATAGATGAGGATATCATCTAGAAAGACTTGTACAAAGTGGTCCAAGTACTTCTGGAATACACCATTCATGAGGATCATGAATACCACTGACACGTTGGTCAATCTGAAAGGTACCACAATGAACTCGTAATGCCCAAACCAAGTTCGAAAGGAAGTTTTTGGAATATCACCTTCCTTAATCCTTAACTGCTAATACCCTAATCACAAATCAATCTTTGCAAATATCGCTGCTCCTTTCATTTGATCAAAGAGATCATGTATTTGTGGCATTGGATACCTATTTTTTACTGTAGCACGGTTCAATTCCCTGTAATCTATACATAGTCATAAGGAACCATCCTTCTTCTTCAAAACAATCACTGGTGCACCCCATGGTGAGACACTGGGTCTTATTAGTCCTAAGTCAAGTAGCTCTTTCAATTGCATCTGTAGCTGACAATGTTCTAGCATTGTCATCCTATATGGAGTTTTGGAAATTGGTTTTGTACTAGATTTTAGCTCAATAGTGAAATCAAGCTCCCTTTCAGTAGGTAACCCTGGTAACTCATTCGGAAAAACATCTTTAAACTCTGAAAATACTACATATTGATCCAAGGAGGGTCCCTTCCTTTCACTCAATGCTTCCACTACATAAACTCGACACCCTTGCCTCATGCACCGCTTAACCTGCATAGTTGAGATAAAGCATAGAGACACCTTTCTCTGTACACCCTGGATCTCTATGGGCCTTTCTTCATCGTCAACACAAAGCACCCTTTTTGTTAAACAATCTACCATAGCTCTATGGTCTTCTAACCAATCCATTCCAATGATTAGGTCATACACCGCTAGAGTAGTGACATATACCTTCAACCTAGTATTACACACTCCCAGGTCTACTAGACAATCATCAACAGTAGGTCCTACAACTTGTTTTTCTCCCGAAGCCATCTCGACTTGTTTAAAGTCATCGTGCTCGTAGGTTGCCAACCCACTCTTTTCTAATGCATGTGGTGAAATGAAACTATCTGTAGCACGAGAATCAAATAAAATTTTAACATTGATATGATTTAGCATACCTGATGATTCCACCACCGTGGATTGATGTTCTGCCTGTCGATTATTAACCACTGCATAAATCTGGTGGCTGTCAGTTTCTCTTCCCATCAGGGCCTTTCCTTCTCTATGCACAAATCCTAATTGTAACTATGGGCAGTCATGTTGGTAATGGGGTCCTCCACATCCCCAACATGTAACTCAAGATGGAACCTGCGCACTACTCTATGATGATCTCTGAAATGAGTTCCTTCCCCTGGAACCCCTGCCCCTACTAGCTTCTCCCTGAGATGGTTGTGGACTTGCCTACGTTGTTGGTGATGAACGAGATGTTGCATTCACTGCCATTGAAATACATGTGGCAACTATCCTTGGTGCGACTCTATTACCATATGGAGGTGGCATGGATCAGCCTCCCCTAGAGAAGGTCCTAGGGACCTTCCCCACAAATCTAGGATGATGCGAAAAGGTCAACCTCATACCTCCATTTAAGTTCATGTGTTCCTCAACATATTGTGCATTTTCTATTGCTTCCGCTACTGAAGACGGTTTCCACATCCATACCATGGCCCTTATCTTAGGGTTTAACCCATAGACAAAGCGTTATGCCGGTCGTTGGTCATTATCCATGTATGAAACATACTTCACCAACTCCATGAACTTGATCTCGTACTCTTCCACAGTCCCGTTCCCTTGTACTAGAGCATGAAATTCTCCCACCTGTTGTTCCTCGTAGTAACATGGTAGATAATTCCTTCGAAACCTTTCCTCAAAAAGTTCACAAGAGATGGTGTTTGGGGTAAGGTGCAGTTGCTTCTCCAAGTTGCCCCACCAGTTCAAGACATTGTCTCTTAACTCAAAAATCGCTATCTTCACCTTTGAAGTGGATGCATAGTCTCTTAACATGAAACACCTTGTCATGTCTTCCAACCATGCCTCTGCACGTTCACTGGCATGACCCCCGACAAACTCTAGAAGTTTGATATTCTGCAGTTATCTAGTGATGTCTTCGGGTGGAGGCCTTCCCCCTGAATCCCTTGACGCTTTTGGATTACCCATTTCAGATGGTGGGGGCTCCACTTTGATCCCTGCTGGCTGATGCCCCTTTAAAGTTTCATTTATGGCCTCCAAACAACACAGAATGAGGGCTAATTCAGGCGATGGTGGTGGTGGTGCTGGCGGTTTTTGCATCAATGCCCCTCTGCCCTGATTTCCTCTAGTCCTAACCATCCTGTATGATTGAATCTGCATCGACCAAAAATTTTTCAGGGTGATTCTAGTACAATTCACATTTGTGCAACTTAAACTAGAAAATAGGTTTAGGCGTAAGTTTTTTTTTTACTTATTTGTAAACAGATGTTACTCTCTTTAGGGGAAGTGGCTAGGTCAGGGTTGAAAGCCTCTAAGCTCAATGTTTTTTCCTAAGGAAACTACTGACTCTCTCGCATGTTATCAACACATTTAACCTATCATTACTATCATGGTGAAGTGGTGTACGGTCTTTGGTGAAAACTCTATACTCGGTGGATAGGTCACCGGTTCAAAACTCGTCCGCTCCAAAAAAAATTAATCAATAAAATATGGAAGCTTTAACATGGTGCAATGGTATTCAAGCCTTTGAGAAAGTGCTTCGCTTGGTGAAGAGGTCTCTGGTTCGAGTCCTTCTAACTCCAACAATTTATTTAATAAATAAAAAAACAAAAAATTATTAGTAACATAATGTTATGTTAATTATTAAATATGTTAATGTTAATTACACATTTAATTAATTAATCCTTCAAACCACTAGTTAATTAGTTACTAATTAATTAATGACTAATTAATTGATTACTATTATCAATGCTTTGATATAGATTAAAAATTGAAATCAGTTACTTAAATTTAAAAATTAAAATTTGAAATTATTCATTTAAAATTTAAATTTAAAATATAAAAAAAAATGTTTTAAATAGTTAAAACCCAAAGGATTTAAAATAAAATTAAAATAATTAAAATTAATAAAAATAAAAATAAATCGAATAACCCTAGGGCATCGTGGGACCTCCCATGAGGCACACATGCCCTTCTCTCCCGCTCTTAATTCCCAAACCCTACACATAACGTTAGCATAACCCTCCCTACCTCCTCTGCCACCTCTCCCTTTTCTGCAACAACGACCAAGGTTTTCTTCTCCCTCATTATGCAATGGTTGTGTTGTAGATTCACACACAAAAAGCCTGGAGTTATTTGGTGTTTTTTTTGTTTTTTTGTTTGTCTCGAATGCCTGGGTTAGCTCGTGGGATCGACCAACTATATCAATCGACCCATGGGCTCTTATGGTTTGGTGCTTTCTCTTGGATGCTCAACCAGACCTGACTACCCATCCTTGGTGGCTTTGGAATTTGATACTACAAACCCTCCTCCCCGAATCCTCCTCCATGGCTTTGGCACTAGGATTGTAGCACTAGTACTATAATAATACCTTACCACGGTACAAACATGGGTTCGATCCTGGGTTGGTTTTGTGGTGGACTTTTGGACTATACTGGATGACATTCGATGGATTCACGAGGATTCTGATCATGCTTGGTCACAGGTTCAACCCACAGTAACTGCGGGTCCTGTAACATCAGGTATATATATTTTTTAAAGCTGTTGTGTAGCATGTCGGCTACTTGGCACTTGTATTGGGGCTTGGCACTTGTGCACTGGGCTGGTGTGTTGTGTTGACTTGGTCATGTGATGTCACTTTCTAAACAAGTTCGGGGGCTCGGAGCAAGGCCTGCCATCTAATTTTTTTTTGTTTTGAGTAGGAGAAGCATAGTGTAATACTCTGGCTTCATGGCCTTTCTCCTTCGCACCTTATGTGGGCGCTCGACTTTGATATGTGATAAGTGTTGAAAGTTGAAGCAATATCTGGTGGGTTTGGTGCTAGGCTCTATGTATGTTTTATGTGTTGGTTTGTGTGTTGTGGTTGTAGGTCGCGTGGGGCTGGAGCTAAGCCTTTTTAGCCAACAATAATTTTATTCATCTTTTATATATATATCTAGTGCACTCTTTTGATTGTTCATATAGTTAATCTCTTAGGTGAAGAAGAAGTCCTGGGGAATCTTATGCTTCTCCCCGAGCTTCAAAATAAACGCATGGTAAAATCCTCTTGCTTCATACAAGAAACTCTTAAAACTTGCCAAAACCTTCTGAACGGGCTCACTTCTTGTGATATTTTAGCTCCAGGCATGGAAATAGTTGCCCCTGAAGAGGTGGTTGTGGTTGTATCCTCACTTTTGTGAATTATGGTTCAAAACTCTTCAATTTTCTTGTAATGAAGCCTCCAAAGAGCTTGTTCAACATCATGACTTTATGGAAAATCATGGTCCTCTAAAATGATAGATTTGTAACTGTCATGTATCTTGTAGCGGAGGTCCCGAACATTATCGCCCAAGGGACCTTTGGATTCAATCAGAGAATGTAGTTGTTTTTCTAGCTCTATAGTCTGGTTAAAATGCTATTGTACAATGCCTTGAGAACCAGGCATTACCTTGGTTTCATTTGACATGGTCACCTTCCATCCACCTTGATAAGTTTTTTTTTTTTTTTAAACATATAGCTCAAACTAATTCTCAATGATCCACGGTTCTCCCTTAGCACCTTATGTAATGATGCTTTAGCTTTTTCACTGTGAGACTTTATGTCTCTAGTATTTACAGGAGTATTTGAAAGTTGAGAGGTGTTACTTTTTTTGTTTTTAAGATTCAAGTATTACCCGTTGAAGAGCCCCAGATTGAAAATCAATATGAAGTTCCATTTGTAATCGTGGTTCGAGTGGATCCAGTTCAAGTGCCCCTTATAGTTCCAGTTCCCATTCCATATTCACAACCAATTGCCTTAGTTTCCCTAGCAAGAGTACTAGCAATAGAAGCAAGGGTAACAATACCAATTGTAAAGCTTCCACTAAATGACAACACCCATGATGTTATGGCTTTGATGTCTTAGCCGCCTTTACGAGTCATGGTGCCCATTCTTCTCATGAGTTTTTCTCTGTTCATAACAACAAGGGATTTCTCTAATGGGGGTTGCCAGGTTCATGCTTCTCTTCAGCAAGATTGTTTTTTTTCTTGGCTTTTAGTCCCATAAAAATGGTAGAATCAACACAGAAGAAACTCACATGGAAATATGCAGAATTTCCTTTTGGGTAGTGACGACAATGCATTCTAACAGTTTCTTTGGTTGTGAATAGATTTTGGACTCCTGCTATACTGAAGGAGACTGTGGATCTGGTCTTTATTGTGGTACTTGCCAGGTTGTTGGCCAGAACCAACCAATTTGTGTTAGAGGACAAGCCACAATAGTCACTTCCATAGTAAGTTCATATGTAACAAGTTACATGCTTCCTTTATAGCTAGAAATGGGCAGAAATAATCGATTTCACTGGATTTTCTATAATTAAATATCTTGGTGATCACACTGATCCTAATACCGTACTAGGGGAAGTTATAGTTAGTGAATAGGTTGGGACTCGAAAATTGTTTGGCAGATAAATCTGGAACAAAATTCTAGCTATTACAGTGCTTTTCTTTTGCAAGGTTAATTTTTGAGTGTTTTTGGGTTAAGAGATTGTTTTGCTTGAGCTCTTAGTGTTACAATATTTCATTTTTGTAGGGTTTTCTTCAGAGACTTAGGATTAAGAATTATTTTTCTATAGAACTCTACAATAGAACTTTGACTATTATATTATTCTGGTTTTGCAAGGATAATTGTTCAATATTTGGAATTATGTGTGACAACCCAAATTATCACAAAGACAAAATTCAGTTGTGGGTGGTCAAGCCCAGGTTTCAGTTTTGAAAATGGGCTCTGATACCATGTGTAAGGTCTCTTCTAATAGAACCTAAAATTTAATAAATTTAAACATAAAAATTTCTATCATAATTTCTTTACGATTTTATATTCAGCAAACTAAGAGTTCATGGTTCAACAAAATTCAAAATGAGCAGCATGACATAAAAATCATATTGGATAACACACACAACATAGTAGAATAATGAACCATCATAATTATAATGACATGCCATAATGATGAAGATAAATACCTCTCAAGTGATGTTGTTTCCCCAACTCTGTCTGTCCAAGTTGAAGATGAAACTTTGACTAAGATACTCTACCCAAACTCTACCCAAAATTGAATCTTTCCTCCCAACCATCTAGGAACAGAGCCTATCCAGCTCCCTAGCTCCAGGATTCCGTAAGGATTCCTGGCCCCCAAGCCCAAAACTCCTAGCAACAGATGCTCCCCTATAACAGTCCACCACACTCAAAACCAAAAATATAGTCTTCCAATCTCCCCCCAAAAAATTCTCCAGTATAGTCCCCCAGTATAAAAAATAATGCTCCCCCCCAAAAATCCAAAAGTCCCCCTCTCGAATGTTTTTTCCCCCTCATATCCTCCTTTCCCATTCACCGCCTCTTCCTTTCATTAATACTCACCCACCTTATCTCTCCATTCAATTCCAACCACCTTATCCCTCCATTCAATTCCAACCACCTTATCCCCTTCTCCTTAATGGTTCCATCCTTCGATATGTTAAGTTTTCTTTTAATAAATTAAAATTTATTAAACTTGAATTCATTAACCAAATATTTAATGAGTTAATTAATTAATTAACAAATGAATTAATATACATTAAACAATTAATAATCCAGTACAATTAATTAATTAATTAATTAAACTTAATATACTTTAAACAATTATTTAACTATGACAATTAATTATTTAACTAGGGTTGTTACAAACACCAATCCCCTCATCCTGATGAGAGATATATTATACTACAACAAAATCTTCATTAATGTTTGGATCATTATTCAATAAATTAAATTCACGGAAACACTTGGGATAGAGAAAGTCATCTGGAAATTTACCTTTACAAAACACATGAAAAGTAGCATGAAAAACTGTCAGTGAGTTGATACTGGCAATAGGAAGAGATCGACACTAGTCAAGAGAAATTTATTGTAATGAATACCTAAAAAGTTTAATCTGAACATCCTCATGTACAATTTGAAGCCAATGAATAAGGTCATGAAAATCTAGCAAGTGTTCAACTGACACTTCCCACTCTTCTCCTCAAAATCTGGGAAGGCTATTGTCCCAATCATCTCTACTAGGCACTGAATTAGGATAACCAGAAATACTTGAGAAATCATAGAATGAATACCTCTTGTTCATTCCAAACCAATGGAGTCATCAATAGATTTTTGAACAACGGAGTCGCCACTGAATTCATCCTTCATGGAGTCGCCACTGAATTTGTCCTTCATGGAGTCTCCTAATAGATGTTTACAACCAATATAATGTCTAATCCTTGTCTATTTTCAATGAGTAGTTCTAATGTCGCTCCGTAGGGAATATTTATTCAACTTCTGTCTTCATTCCCCGACAACGACACCGATTTGTTATCTCTCCAGGAGTCCTTCTCATGTTGTATCTTGAAGAAGCCTGGCAACTTAAAGTATGTTTTGGTCTTATGTGTTTCTTTGGATCAAATAGGATAACTTAACGAACTGGTTCACCCTCAAGACACTCAAATATATATAACCAGGTATGGCAAGGCTTTCAAGAGTTAATAATCAGATGAATAAGTGAACTTGGTGGGTGAAGAAAACTATATTTATCAACCATACCATATATATGATGGGCTAAATAAAGATAGCATAGATTACTATTCAATCAGTGTTTATGAATTGACAGGGTGAGATGACAGTCACCTGCAATTAGACAAATTTAGATAAAAAGTAATCATTCAAAGTATAGAAATAGAAAGAAGATGGCAATCTGATAGTAACTGAGAAATAATCTTGTGTATCTTTATTATATGCAAGAAAGGTCTATTACAAAAGTAGTATAGTTTAGTCTCCAGACTCGAAACCCTTCTTCTTCAAGAGTCACAAGCTTTATAGCCTTTATAAAAAAGTTTCAGATCCTATAACAATGAATCTAATATACTAATAATATAATTCAATATAACAACTTTACAAAATATATGGATTTAATCCTATTCCAAAAAGCAATTTGATTCATAATTTGATCTTCAACATCTTCGACCTCTTCAACAAACTTATGGGTGATGAAAAGGAAACTTGAGATCCTTCTTTGATAGCTAGTCATATCTTCAACCGAAAATAGGAAAGCTTCATAACCTATTTTCCTTTTATATTCCTGGAATCTCTAAGAATCTTTGAGAAAACTGACGTAGACAATTTACTTGAAAAACCCCCTTTAATCACTTGTCTTCAAAAATGTTTGTCTCGATCTCAAAATCTATCTTTCCCCTGCTTTTGTGGTTTCAGTGGGTTACTACCCTAGGACAGGTTCAGTTAGCCACTGAAATTATTGGGATTCAACGACTTATTACTTTATATATTCATGGAAAATTTTCATTCTTCATCCTCAATTGCTTCACATAAAACCGAAGGCCTGAAACAATATCTCCCAAGCTATTATATTCATATGTTGTCCTTAGGTTCATCTTTTCAATCAACTCCAACAGATTTTTTGTGCCTTGTAGCTCACCCTAAACCAGTGATGATACATTGATGAAGAGATCATGCAGAGCATGATCTAGTGGTTTCTTCTTCTCCATCATCTACTCCTGAAATCTATTGCTGAAAATGATACACCAAATATGGTGATGTAAATGATGCCAACAACTAGAAGACAATATGCAAATGAGTTAACATTTTCCCAAACTTCAAGAGGATCATGCATGAACTTGTTTGTGGGAGTAAGAATACATATAACAGTGTTAATATTGCCCAAAAATCATGTATACAGCCCTTTATTGATCCCACGCAACTTCTACTACAAGAAATGATGGCCCACGCTATCCAACATGTACCAAGATGTCCATGTTGTCTCTCAGTTGCAATGTTTCCAGACTTTGAAATATTGATGCCTATACTGTGTGTTGCAATTTCCAGCAATCTGTTCTGTTGTATTAGCTCTTCAAAATGGTCACCCAACAAGTAATAATATAGATGTTGTAAGAAAACCCATCAAACAAGTAATCTAAAGAAAAAAATTCTCCTATCTGATATCTATGATATAATTACTGCTCCAAATACCCACACAGTGCTTACCAGAAAGAAGAAAACAATGTTACCAAACAATTGTAGAGAAGTGCTACCATAAATATAAGTGAGGTCAAAGTTATGAATTATATTGAAAGGAATAATAGATGTAGCATCATTCACAATGCTCTCACCAAATACTAGATTGTGAAACACAGGTGTCTCATCCTGACTTAGAATCTGCCTTCCAATGCCTAGTTCATCCCTCTACATAAATAATTCCTTATGGTCTTTCTTATATATGGCCTGGTCCCTGTTGTTGTCTTGATCATCACATGAAATAACAAACTGTAAAAACTTCTTACTTATCTTTGTGTAAAGATATTTCTAGTCTTTTATCATCCACCTTCTGATCGACATTCTCAAAAGAACTAATCTCGTTTGGTGGTGAATGAGGCAAGTGCCATGGTTCCTCAAAAGTAATTCCCCCCATGAAATACGTTCAACACCCATAACTTTCATATTCCTCTGATCTAATACTTTCCATAGCCTCATTGAGTGAGATTTCAAAAGACATTAGGGTGAAAACACCTAGGAATGTAAATAATCTCCTTTGTATGCCATCCAGAAATTACTTTCTTACTAGACAGAAAACGTGAAGCACATGTTGTCGATACCACAACAGAGCGCATATTTTGATAAAACTCATCAATCACAATTGATGACAAATTTTGCAAGGCAATGGATTTAAAACACTTGTGCATTTTGTTAGGTATGCAAATGCTCACATAGTTTATTTGATGAGATATGTGAGTAGAATGACTTTTGGTGCTTTAAGTTGGGCTTGGTATGTTGCATGGCTTTGGTGACTTATGTTTTGGCTTGTGATTGTTATATGGAGACTAGTCATTCGACATGTAGACTAAGAATTTGGCATATGAGTAGTGGTTTAGTTGATAAGGTAGCCTTAGGATTAGAACATGTTCACCCATCACTTTTTGGTAAAATTTACAAATAAAACTTTATAATTTTTATTTGAGAATATAGAAAACTGTAAAACTCAAGATTTGGAGAAGTTGATGAGAAGATGTTATTTTTACCATGAAGGTTATAATCTAGCAGTCATAGAAGTTGTGAGAAAAAGAAATCAATGGGAGTTGGTCAAGGCTTGACAGAGGATTTGGGGGGTTATGAAAACAAATAGAAGACTTTGAGATGAGAAAATCTAGCACAAATTGAATAAAGGCATTCAAAATTTAATAGTACATTTTGAGAGCTAATAGGTTGTATATCCATATTTACAGATAAGGTGTGGAAGGTCACCAAAGAATCACTAGTGATAGAAAAAGGAGAGAATCTAGGTACATTGTATTTATGTACTGGTAATACTGACTCTTTTATCTCTTTAGCTTCTACAGGACTAGATACAACATTGTTGCATCATAGGCTTTGAAACATGAGTGAGAAGGGGATGGAGATACTTCACAAAAGAAAGTTGTTGCCATATCTTAAACAAATTGATTTGGATTTTTGTGAGCATTGTGTTTATGGAAAACAAAAGAGAGTCATATTTCTTAGAGTCGGAAAAGAAAAGAAGAGTGAAAGGTTAGATCATGTGAATACAAATGTATGGGGACCAGCTCAGGTATCATCTCTTGGTGGCTCTCATTATTATGTTACTTTTATTGATGATGCAACCAGAAAAACTTGGGTTTATTGCATTCGACAAAAATCAGATGTTTTTGATACTTTTAAGAAATGGAAATCTTTGGTTGAGAATGAGCTAGAAAAAAGGTTGAAGTGTCTCATATCAGACAATGTAGGTGAATATTTCAGCAAGGAGTTTGATGATTATTGTTCATACCATGGGATTCGTAGAGTGAAGACAGTTCTTGGAACACCACAAGAAAATGGGTTATGAGGTCAAAGGAAAGAAGAATTTGGTATGCAGGTTGAAGAAGAGATTGTATGGCCTAAAGCAAGCTCCAAGGTAGTGGTATTTGAAGTTTGACAGGTTTATGATAGAACAAGGTTATAGTAGATGTCATTATGATCATTTTGTTTATTTTGAAAGGCTAGAAAATGGAAGCTATGTTATCTTGCTATTGTATGTAGATGACATGCTTGTTGCAGGGTCTAATATGCAGGATATAAATGTGCTCAAGAAGAAATTATCTAATTAATTTGCAATGAAGGATTTATGTGGTGCAAAGAAAATACTTGGTATGAGAATAAAAAGAGACATGAAAAATCATAAATTGACATTGTCTCAGGGTGAGTACATAGAGAAGGTTTTCAAGAGGTTTAGAATGAAAAATGCAAAACCAGTTAATACACCTTTGGCCAGCCATTTCAAATTAACTAAGGAAATGTGTCCCAAGACATAGGAGGAAATAAAATACATGTCCATGGTCTATTATTCATCAACAGTCGACAACATGATGTATGTGATGGTTTGCACAAGACCAGATATTGCACATGCAGTGGGAGTTGTGAGCAGGTATATGACAATCTAGGTAAAGAACATTGGGAGGAAGTAAAGTGGATTCTCAGATATTTTATAGGTACCTCTACTCATGCATTATGTTTTGGAGGTTCATACACTGTTTTACAGGGATATGTTGACTCAAATATGGTAGGTGATAAAGTGATGCAGACCCCCTACTTCAGCAGGGTTCTGTGACCTCTCGGTCTCTGGATCATTCTCTTCCCTGAGCTAAAATGGTCCTTCGGGCTCCTACTAGAACCCTTTGGATGAATCCACGGGTCCCTTCATCCTCTAGTATAGGTCTCAAGAAATCCTGCACACGCCTCCTTTTCATGTTTCAGGGTTTCGTGATTCGGGGAATCGCGATGCAAGTGTCCCCCCTTTCCCCTTTCGAACCTCCGATGGCCAAAATGCAAAAATGGAAAAATGAAAAAATGTTCAAACACCTATCCCTTTGGGTTTTTTTGAATCACGACTTCGGGTTTGTTGACGGGCGAAATTGACCGTCCGTCAACTAGAAGAATTGAAGAGCTGGAGAGCCGAAGAGATGAAGAGTCGGAGAGCCGAAGAGATGAAGAAATTCAGAGCCGTCAGATCAAGAGAAATGTGGAGCAAATATGTGGATTTCAGGAAAGTACCTGAAATAAATCTCAAACGTCCGATTTGACAGGACATGCAATATAAATATGCACACTTCAGAGGGAAGTGAATGTTGAGAATTGAGAAGTATGAAGCCCAAAGACGTGAAGAGATCACAGTCGTTGATCCAAGAGGGTACATGCGTTAGAGGATTAGAAAATTTGGATAAAATAAATAGGAAGGCAAGAGGTTTGAGATTTGAGATCTGAGAAGTCCAAAACTTGAAGAGGAGATCGATCGTTGATCAAGAGGAGGGCCGTAGGACCGTTGATCTAAGTTGAAAGGTCAAACACTCGAAGGGGAAGCAGAGTCATTGATCGAGTTGGACATATGTCAACAGATTGTTAACTTCAGAAGATTGGAGTATGGAGAAAGACAAGGTTTGAGATTTCAAAAACCTGGAGTCTGGAATCACGAAGAGATCTGATTCATAGATTTGGAGTGGGCAGATCTAAACCGTCAATCCAGAGGAACCATCAATATCAGGAGATCGATGGTCCCACAACATTTCGAGGATTGAAGGTGCATGGACTTTAATAGGAAATCACGTGGCCATGGCCCGAGGTCACATGAGAAGAAGGATCTTAGCAAAGGGAGCTTGTGGAGGTCAATAATTGAAATTCTTGAAGGCTGGACTCATGGAGGAGATCCTGGCCATAGATTCAAGGAGCTAGGTGGCAGCAGATCTTCCACTCTGGAAGATTTCCATATAGATGAGAGAAAAGGTTGAGATTTGAATCTCCCAAATCTTGAAAGGAAAAATCAATGACATCCATTGATCTAGAGGGGAGTTACGTGGTGACAGATCATGGTTATATGAGGTCATGCGTAAGATGAGAAGAGGTTGTTGATTGGATAATAAGCTAGGAGTAGGTAAATACTCGATAACTATCGTTGATCGAGAATCCATGCCAAGAGGTTGGAAATCAACAGAGGGGAAGGATTGTGGGTCCAATACATGCTCGCATGATAATATTCCTTGAGCGTAACACAATTTCAACCATTGTTTTAGAGAAGGGATATGTGGCAGTTGGAGGTGAATTGTGGGGTTAAAAATGGGTTGGCCTAAAACCACCCTTGCCAGCACCCGCAATCAGATATTCCCACAAGTTCATAGCCTAGGGGTGTATGTAAGAAGGGGCTAATGTAAAAAGAGCTAACGCCTGAAAATTGGAGAGCACCAGAGCGCGCAGAGAAAGGGTGTGGGTGTTGGCCCTTGACCAAGTTTTGGGAGATCCTTGGTCAAGTTTGACCTATTTTGAGACTTTGATAGCCTATTGGAGGAGGAGGGTGATGAAGTAGAAATCATGGGATCTCGACCCCTTTTTGGGATTTGGGATTATGTAACGGGTATGGGAATGTCATCCCATGGGTTTACCCATGCTTAGGCCTAATTTTGTAATGTATAAATAGAAGGATAGGCCATGTAAGAAGTAGTAGTGCAATATATGTGATTGTAGGTGATGCTAAGTGAAAGAAGCAGTTGCAAATGGATAAGTGATAGATCTATGTGATTGAAGGATTGTAAGTGCTCTGTGCATACTATGTGAGACTTGCAGAGCTATGTGCAAGTAATTGTAAGAAGTCTTGGTGCTTTACCCTAGCTCGAAGAAGGAGGATCTAGCGAAGAGAGCATAGACCGATTGTCTTCTGTAGAGTAGGATTTTGATGCTATGTGCCTATAAGAATCTTGATCAAAGATAATAAAGAAGAATATTTGGTGGATGTAGCCCTAGGGTAGGGGTGAACCACTTATATGTTGTGTTGCTATACTTTGTGCAATGTGTTGATGTGTTTATGTATTTACTTGCTAAGTGCTTTGATATAGATAGATAGATCTATTTATGCTGTGTGCCAATGATGTATATGGATGTTAGATCAGACTTATATGAATGTGCTAGTGCTTGAATCTGCTAAATCTAATCTATCTCTTTATGCTAAATGTTTGATACGTTAGATCTGAATGAATGTTGCAATGATCTGTAATTAGGGTTTAACTGCGTTGTAACTAAGAACTGGATATTAATGAATTTTAACTGTTGAGTGCTTTGATAAGTGTTAGAATCACATATCTATGTCCCATATAAGGTTGCAGACACCTGAGTCCAACAACCACCCCTACCTCTACCTCGGGTGAGACTTCATTTGCTTCGCAGGTGTTGCCGAAAGGGTCGGTAGTTAGGGTTTTGTTGGTGCGTTGTTGTAGCATTGAACCCCGAGTCTTCTCTTGTGCCAAAAAATGGTTCCATTGCTAGGACCTGAAACTGTGATTGCTAGGAACTGAAGAAAAAGAGAAACTTTGTGCATAGATATGCTACTGAAATGCACAGTATTAGATCTGAAATTGTGATTGTTGGGAATTGAGGAAGAAGAAGCTTTGTGAAAAAATCCATTCTAAAAATGTGAAAGATATGTACGTATATCTGTTTCCCTAGTGCACAACATGCTACTTAACTTGTGAAGCTCTGTTCCAAGAAAAGAGGTCATATCTGAATAAAAGAGGTAAGATATGCAAGCTCTGTGCTCTGATAAAGGTAAGAATAGTGAAAAGTTCTAGATCTGAAAGCTTTGTGCTTTGTAGAAGTAAGATAAGTGGAAATTTTTGTTTCAAAAGTATGGATGTAGGTATGTTTGATATATTCTATCCTAGCTTGAAAAATAGGGCACTAATAGATGAAATAAGGTTTGATATGAGTAGATTTGATAAGAATAGTGAAATATATGTTATACCCATGCATAGAAAGAATGTTTAGACTAACAAGTGGATGCAGGATCCTAGAAAGAATTTTTTGCAGGTTAGCTACTATGATCCTAGCGCGCAGTACAATAAGAGATGGGAATCATTTAAAAGAAAGAGAGGATTAACCCTCTGTTACAGTTACGAAAAACTGGGACATCTTTCTAAGGAATGCCCTAGGAGAAGACCCAGTTTTCTTTGTTGCAAATCTATGGACCATGAAGTATTGGATTGCCCTAGAATGATTGCTAGGCTTGAAGAAATGAACATGAGACAAGAAAACCCTAAGGAAGATCCAGAAACTAAGATTATGGCAGAACCCCATAAAGAATCAGAGAGAGTATTGCTACAGATGAAAGAAACCCTGAATGATCACCAACACGTCAGTTTATCAGAGGTCTTCAAAGAAAAATAATGCCTTGAAGAAAGAATAGGAGACTTTGACATTGACTGTGTTCTAGATGAGGAAAAATAGGTGAATATCATGACAGAAAGAACTTGGGAACTTTTAGGGAATCCTGCTATGACTCCTTCATTGGGAGGAATAGGTTTGTTTAGAGGAAAGTTGATAAACCTATGTGGAAAGATCACCCAAATATCTATGAATGTCAATGGAACTTCGACATAGGAAGATTTTGAGATTATTAAATTTATTAAGGACAACGCACCATTTTCTATGTTACTAGGAAAGCCTTGGATTGAAATAGATCGGGCCAGAAGGAAGGAAGAAGAAGTTTTAGTGCATAAGAAGCAAGAGTTAAAATATTTCATGACTAGAAGGATCACACACCTGATTGAAGAACAAAAGAACAGATCGACGCTATTTAACACCAGAGACTTGGACATCGATGTTTCAAGAACATTAGAGGACCCACAAAATATTGAAGTACCCACTCCAGATAAAGAAGAAGTATTACCCTTGAATCTTGGGAAAGAATCTCAACAACGCGAAGTAACTATGTCAAAAGAAGATAAGAATCAGAATGGAAAAAGGAATACCAAGACGAAGCTCATTGGAAAGAAGGATAGAAAGCTAAATAAGAAGAGAGATAAGATCGACAAGTTACAAAAATTTCTAGAGGGAACTTCGCAGAAGGAAAATTTGCAAAACTGGAGCTTCATCAGGATAACATAACAACATCACATGGCACTTCACCAGGGAGAAGCAATATAGCCGTTGGAAATAGTATAACCATTTGGTTGACCCCTGAATGGGTATAAAGGCATTTATGGCTCGCCACAAGACCATTGGACCACACCATAATGGACAGAACAGAGTTAATGAAGGATTCTCGCCTGTTGCAAGAGTTCCATTGCCAAGTTATCTATTTATCCCATCACGCCATGCATAGAGAACACTTTTGCTAACTGTGAATGAGCCCATAGACTTGTTTATTTTCCACAGTGATCATTCTACTATTTCCCTCTATCCCATTGCAGTGTCTAAGTTACTCCTCGACCCGAAATTTCCCACCCCGAGCATGTATATCGGACGAGTTCAGCATTGTATAGGAAGCTGTCAAAGAAGTTCTGATCAACCTCATGACTGAAACAGTCATGTAGATGTCTGCAAGTGTACAAGCTTCATTGATGAGAACAGTGCAACCCTCTCCGTCGACTGCTCATGGAGTTGGACCATCCTAGCCATCAGTAGAAAATAGAACCAAGCATAAAGATGACCTCGCAAATGCAAAACTGATTCCAACCATATTTCCTGATTACATCCCGCCTCTGGCTGGCGTGGTGAATAGTGATAGTGTGCCAAGAGAATTTGAGTACACCATGGTCATTGCGTACCTCCTGAAGGGGATACGTGCAGTTCAGACAAAGCAGGATAAGATCACAATGTTGAAGTTCAGCAACTTCAACCTCAGAGATTGCAATATCTATGGTATGCTCGCCCCATATAAGTAACTAACTAGAATTAAGAGGATGAATTCAAAGATAATCCCCCAGTCATGGATGATGAACCTTGCGCAGTCAACCCTGCTGAATGTCATGAAGCTCCAACACTTCGGTAGACACCAGGAAGTCAATGCATGTGTTAAGTTGTTACTGTCATGTTACCATGGAGGCTACCTATGGCTATATCGTCATATTATAGTTGACCCAACACTGATCCATAGGATCATAGGACTGAGTATGCAAGGACCCGACCTGGAAGACTTTTATCC
Organism: Picea engelmannii; assembly: GCA_009831015.1. NCBI lineage: Eukaryota > Viridiplantae > Streptophyta > Pinopsida > Pinales > Pinaceae > Picea > Picea engelmannii. The sequence goes on from ML794669.1 coordinate 162,236, forward strand.
AGGAAAAGATGCAGATCACACACTCGCACAGAATATCAAGGACACATATGGAGACATTGAGAAGGGAACAAGAGGCTACAAGGTAGCTTCCATCTAGAGTGGCACAATGTGCCTAGCTTGTCGACTGATAGCTGGAAAGTTAGTAAGGAATAACTAACCTACGTAGGTCACCGACTTTTTCGTTGACCTCGTAGGGAAGTGCGTGGAAGGCCTACAGATGAATTGGGTGAAGTACCTAGTTATCCAGTTGGAACTAGACTACAGAGAAGCACAAGATCAGGGTTATGAATTTCATTTCAAATGGCTCCTGGTCCTCATTGCATTTTTTTCCTAGGAGACGCCAGAAGGAGTGACCATCCCTGACATTGAGCCATTTGAACTGCTTGTCGCGAAGTTCGCTACCCTATGGTATTCAAATGATATGAACAAACAGTGGCCGTTGAATGTTGTGTTTCATACATACTACCTCCAACTAAAGAGAGCCATCGAATCTGAGCCTCGCATGACTCCAAAAAATTTACAAAGGTTTCAACCCCTGATGAAGTTCAACGCAGACCAACACTTCATCTACATTACAACGTGAGCAGATGAACATAAAGACCAACTCCAGTCATATTATAAGATTATAGAAGAAGACCTTGAAGAAATCACTAAGGAATGGTCTGTTGACTTCCTTATCCCCACCAACCCCATAGAGATATCTGATCTTGATAGCCCATAGGACACTCATAAAGAACATAATCCACCTGAAACCAACAGACAAAATAAGACTGAGGAGGTCCAAAAATTAAGCAACACCTCAAGAAAGACTCCTTCATTGTCACCTAACCGAGGGGGTGATGACGAAGTAGAAGTTGAAAAGAGGCCAAACAAAGTAACACCACCTAGAGATGAGTTTGACCCCTTGAAGAAGAGGAATTTTTCTCCCCCGAAGATTTCTTCCTGAAATAAATCAAAAGCCTCCATGACCAAGATGCAAATTGTCCTCACCTCTAATGATTTTGACTTCCTCATAGCAGCCCTGAACGATGCTTTGCTGGAAATAGAAGAGAAACAAGAAGCCAAGTAGGAAGAAATGTATGATAGAATTGAAGTCAAACTCCGAGGGGAACAACAGACCCTTAAGTCCAGCCACACAGTCTCCACTATGCCCTTGCCATCAGGAGAACTAGAGTTGGGAGATGAGCCAACCCAACTCCAATGAATAGCTGATACAGTTGAAGCTCACCTTCGATGAGCAAAAAAGGAAACAAAACAAGACACCCATGCCTTCAAGAAAGTGCAAGGCATACTTATAGAACAACGCAACACTTCAAAACATGAAAATAATTCTCTCTAAGTGAAGTTCGATGAAGAAAAAGAATAGATGCAACAAGGAAAAAAACCGTTGCTCGTGGAGCAACTCGAAGTGAAAGAAGCGGTCAACAAAGAACTTTGCTTTGTGATAGTCATAGAAATAAAGGCAGAGGATTGAGTCACGCAACAAGTAGAGCAGCTCGCATAAGATATCCATAAGCTACAACAATGCATAGCATACTTAGAGCTCCATGCAGTGCCTGAGACTCCACAGGATGTAAGGGATCAAAGAGAAGCAACTACTCATAGTGCAGTTGAGAGAATAAATCCCTTTCTATGGATTATAAGAAACTTATTGATCGTAGTGCCCAGAACTATGAGAAACTCACTGAGAATCCAGAGCTGAAGGCACTGGAGTTATATCTCCAAGAGGCAAACTATCAAGTCAAAATGATACAAGTGCAACTGAAGCCCCTGTCAGCCATGGAAAGAGTGAAGCGCTCCCAAGAGAAATGCACCACCCAAAAATAGATCCACACTATCCATAGCAAAGTTATGGAAGTAACTCAGAGGCTCCAACCTGTACAATATAAGGCCTATCAACTGTTCATAGAGGTCGAAGGCCAAGGAGAAAAACTGAAGCAGGTTGTCACTACAGCTGAACAACACCTAGAGGGACTTGTCAATGACGCATTCATCCAAGAGTTCGCTGAATAAGAGGTCGTATCACAACAACAGGTTGAAGTACCTCAAGCCAAGATCGAGGCTTTTGAAGCATAAATATCCAGATTAGAGTGACTCGGGATGAGTCACAGGTGAGTGTTGGGGGCTTGTTGGCCCTTGACCAAGTTTTGGGATATCCTTGGTTAAGTTTGACCTATTTTGAGACTTCGATAGCCTATCGAAGGAGGAGTGCAAGATGAAGAAGAGATCATGGGATCTCGACCCATTTTTGGGTCCTTTTTGGGATTTGGCATTATGTAACGGGTATGGTAATGTCGGCCCATGGGTTTACCCATGCTTAGGCCCAATTTTGAAATGTATAAATAGAAGGATAGGCCATGTAAGAAGTAGTAGTGCAATCTATGTGATTGTAGGTGATGCTAAGTGCAAGAAGTAGTTGCAAACGGCTAAGTGCTAGATCTATGTGATTGAAGGATTGTAAGTGCTCTATGCATACTATGTGAGACTTGTAGAGCTACGTGTAAGTAATTGTAAGAAGTCTTGGTGCTTTACCCTAGCTCGAAGAAGGAGGATCTAGCGGAGTGTGCACAGATCTTCTGTCCATAGATGATTTTAGGGGCTAAATTTCGTAAATGGGCTAATTTTCCATGGTTTTTCCCAAAAAATGATTTGCTAATTTCCGGTTTTTCTAAAAACAATTCACCCAAATTCCATAGAATAAAATTATTTTGCCTTAAAAATTGCCAAAATACTATAGAAATTATATAAAAACCTTAGAAATTTGAATATTTTTACAAAACTATCGCCAAACATTTTACATTTTGCATATTGGGGACTAGTAAGATTAGCCCTTGTTTCTACATTTTAATATGAATTTCCATCCTTAAAATCATCCCTGCTCCTGTCTTTTGTAGAGTAGGATTTTGATGCTATGTGCTTGTAAGAAGCTTGACCGAAGATAATAAAGAAGAATAGTTGGTGAACGTAGCCCCAGGGTGGGGGTGAACCACGTATATGTTGTGTTGCTCTTCTTTGTGCAATGTGTTGATGTGTTTATGTCTTTACTTGCTAAGTGATTTGATATAGATAGATAGATATGTTTATGCTTTGTGCCAATGATGTATATGGATGTTAGATCAGACTTATATGAATGTGCTAGTGCCCGAATCTGCTAAATCTAATCTATCTCTTTATGATATTTTCTTGATACGTCAGATCTGAATGAATGTTGTGATGCTATGTAATTAGGGTTTAACCGTGTTGTAACTAAGAACTGGATATTGATGAATGTTAACTATTGAGTTCTCTGATAAGTGTTAGAATCATAGATCTGTGTCCCAGCTAAGGTTGCAGACACCTGAGTCTTGTAACCACCCCTGCCTCTACCTTAGGTGAGACTTCATCTGCTTCACATGTGTTGCTGAAAGGGTTGGTAGTTAGGGTTTTGTTGGTGCGCTATTGTAGCGTTGAACCCTGGGTCTACCCCTGTGCCAACAGTGGGTATCACAGGACCTACGCCCAAAGGGAAAAAGGGACCTGTGTAATATTATTATGGGTTCAATTAGGAGCCCAAAGAGTCGATCTAACTAAGAGTATTAGAAATATCCTAGACTGAGAGTTCGTAGAACCCCAAGAGGGGAGGGGCGCTACATTAGGTGGTATCAGAGAAGATTTTTTGTGCTTGTAGACAACAGGAAAAAGAGTAAAATACTTAAACGAGATAGTATGATACCATCAAGTGGTATCAGAGCTTAATTTTCATTTGTAGACTTTAGGCGAAGAAGATGAAGGAGATAGTTTGACTACATCGAGTAGTACCAAGAGATGGATTTTTTCTTGCAGACAATAGACAAAGGGAGAGACGATGACAGAAGATACTTTGATACCATCACGTGGTATCAGAGCACAAAATTGATTTTTGTAGGAAAAGGGGATAATATGATGACATCAAGTGGTATCATAAGACCGAATTTTTCTTGCAGAGAGTAGAAAAGAAAGAGGTGAAAGAAAGGAAGAGTATTGATGCTCTGTGAGAAAGTTGTTGCACGCACACAGTAGAAAATAAATAAATTTAAACAGTGGGGTGAGATGTGAGAGAAGATGGAGATGCTCTTGAATGTAGAGTGATCCATATGATTTGCATGAGGGTAGGTAGAAGGTGGAAATGGATACTGAAGGCCATGGACATGGTCGAAGAGAAGGCCACCAACAGAAGAACAATCCAGAGATGGATCTGGAGTTCAATTAGATAAGAGAACAAATGGAGAAACTTGCATTTAAAATGAAACAGGATGAAAAAGCACATTGGATGTATGAGTGGCCCATGAAGAAGAAAGTGAAGTGGCTAGTTAATAGATTTTTTTCCAGAGGAAAGAAAAGGCCATTAAGAGAGTGGCTAAAGCATACTAAAAACCTTAGTGACACAGAGGAGGAACTAATTCACATATGTGAACCAGATATTGGGAGACACCTCAATGATGAGAAGGAGGTGAGATCATATAAATCTCTCATAAAATTCCAGGTGGGAAGAAATGGACTTTCGATTTTCCATGTGGGAAATAGAAAGAGATCAAGTGGATGTCTCATATAATTTCATAAGAGAAATGCTGAAAGTTCAAATTTCCAGGTGGGCAATGAGATGGGATCTATTGATCTCATAAACTGCCAGGTGGATAGAAGAGAAGTCCCAAATTTCCAGGTGGATAGGGAGAAAGAAATGAGACTGCTGGAAAGTCTCAGGAGCTTAGAAGTGGGTTCAAGTTAGCAAGGAGTGCTGATAGGTGAAGATTCATGTGGGTTTGTAGACCATGTGAATTAAGATGATGAGAAGTTAAATACTCTCACCATCCAAGAGGAGGATCAGAGGAGAATTATGATTATTGGAGGGAGCAATATATTCCTACCAAGCATCCAAGTAGAGGCCGATGCACATGATGAAAGTGTAGCAGAAGAAGAAGGAAAACCAACAAAAACTGTCAAAGAGGAAGAAATGGAGCAGACACGGATGTCTACCCTAGCAGAAGGAGAAGATAATTGAATCCAATTACTCAAAATTTTCAGGCAGGAAGATGAAAAGGAGATGACTGCAACACTGGAGCTTGCAGCAGGAGAGGAAGTATACAACATGGACTTTGTTGATCTATATGAAGAACTAGAATCCATGGAGAGAAGGGTGATGGTGAAAATATTGCACATGCAACATGCTAATTTGGAAACAGGTGGAGGAGCATACCAACTAGAGGAACGGTTGGAGGGAGTTGGAGATATGCCAACACAAGAGGAGCTGATAGAAATCAATATACCAGAAGAGGAAGATGACCAAAAAATCAGTGATGAGACTCCAGAATTGAATTTTGCAAAGAGTGGAAAGATAATTCCACAGAAGAAGAAAATGATATGGGGGATCAAGATGATCTACCCACTGATAAGTATGGAAAGGAGAAGGACGTGGAGTAGAGAAGACTGCATAAGAAGAGCCATCCACTGGAGCAGCTAGACAAAGTGATAGAGGAGATCAAGAAGTTGATGTTAAGGTTAGAATAAGAAGTCAACAAAGGGGATCTGAGAAGAATAGATCCTTCCATAGCAATAGGGAATAAACATAAGAAGAAGAAGCAACAACAACATAGTTGGAGAGGAGCAAGAGGACAAATCCAAGGGAGAGTTTGGGATCAAGGAGGATTTCAACAATGGAGAAGAGGAGCTCATGAGTAAGAGTTCATCATTTCCTCAATAGTGGAGTATGATGCAAGAGCATCCCTTCACGTCATCAAATGCGCCAACAAGCCAACGCATAGATGCGCAATGGAGAAAGGGAGAGGCATTGACCCTCCCATTTTTAAATTTGAAATCTGATCCCATGGGGATTTGCGTTGTAAGGCTGTAATAGCCAAGCCATGCCTTTGTATAGGTAGTGGATAGGGTTGCCTTAAATGGTTGACTGTAAGCAGGTCTAGATCATATTCAGGTCTAGATTTTCATTTATGTAATGAATTCGTAGGAGTATGGTGTCTTAATTGAGACAGTGATGGCACTAAGGTGGTGAAGAGGATAAGCTCGTAGAGCCCTCTTTTGTAAAAAGAGAGAGATATATATATTTGTAGAATGATTGTGTAGAATAGTTCTAGGAGAGAGCTTGAGAGAAATGAGACTCTGTTGTAGTCTAGTTTTTGTAAAAATCTATATAGACACACATAGATAATAGAAAAGTAGTTTTTCATGCATATAGTGTGTTTATGTATTTCATGAATGAATGTTGTGGATGTATGATAAGTTTAATTTGAAGTAGGAGATAAATTTATTTTATCCTCGTTGAAGTTGTTATATTTCTCTGGGTTCTTTAGGCTGTGCAAGGAGTGCACAACAGAACATTGGAGGTTTTGTAGCTAGTGTAAGGAATGCACATCTGAACTCTACAGAGTCAGAAAGAATGTGCCAGGAGGGCGCACCAGAGTGATAACAATATAAAGGGGGACCTCAAGGTTACTGAATACCTTAGAGGAGAAATCATGAAGAGGAAGAAATCTACATTGAGTTCAAAGAGAAAACAAAGTTACTAAACACTTTGTAAGGAGGAGCTCTGCAATGTGTGCATTGAGCAAGGAGAATGCCAAGAGGGCGAGAAGAATTTATTTTCGAGAAATCCTTCGAAATTGAGTTTAAATAAATCCCAGAAACATAAGGAGTGCATGGGAGATTGAAACCTTTGAGGAGGTCAAGCTCAGGAGGGATAACCCATAGAGTGAGTAGGAGTTAGACTAATTTAGAAGTTCAAAATATCAAAAGAGATAACACTGCAAGAGAGAAGCAAGACCCAAGAGTCAGGTTCATAGGAGAAAGTTCAAAGGCTGAAACTTTTGAACATGGACTAAATATTCCAAGTCAAGAGAAGTCTAAATATTAGGAGGAGGAGCGACAACAACCATCAGATTGGTTATGTGGATGAATCTGGACCGTCATATTAGAGTCCAACGAGCAGAGGAAGTGCAGAGAAGAAGAACAGATCCCACCCATTGGATCTAAGTGCGAAGGACTAGTGACCGTTGGATCTGGAATAAGGTGCATAAGCCTTAACATCTTATGTTCATAGGAGAGAGGACTCGTCAAAGTTACAAAGTCCTGAAGTGAACCAGTTTCGTCCATCATCAAGGGTGATAGATGGCAGAAGATTTGAGTTTTTGGGTGAAAGCACTCTGGGAGGAACGAGTGCACAGGAGTCGAAACTCCTGAAACCTGAAGAACCAAAGTAGATAGAGGATGTTAGATCAATGGGTAGAAACATATCAAGAGATCATGTGTTTCGTGTGAAAGCACTTTGGGAGGAACGAGTGCATAGGAGTTTGATACTCTTGAAGCCCAAAGAGATGAAGTGCCGAAGAGAAGAAGTGTCAAAGAGTCGAAGTACCAAAGAACCAAAGTGCTAGAGAGATGAAGAGTCAAAGAGTCAGAGAGTCAGAGAATCAAAGAGCCAAAGATCCAAAGAGCCGAAGAAATTCAAAGTCGTTAGATCAAGAGACACATGGAGAAAATTTGTGGATTTTGGGCAAGTACCCAAAATAAATCTCAGTCATCTAATTTGAGAGGACACTTGGCAGAAATCCACACACTTCAGAGGGAAGTGGAAGTTTATAATTGAGAAGTCTGAAGCCTGAATATGTGAAGAGATCGTAGTCGTTGATCCAAGAATTTACACGCGTCAGAGGGTTAGCAGTTTCAGATAAAAGCAACAGGAAGACAAGAGGTTTGATTTTGAGATATCAAAATTTCTAAACCTGAAGAGGATCTTGACCGTTGATCGAGAGGAGGGCCACAGGATTGTTGATCTGAGTTGAAAGGTTAAACAACTGAAGGGGAATAAAAATTGTTGATCAAGCTATATAGGTGTCAATATATTCTTAACTCCAAAAGATTGGAGTATGGAGGAAGACGATGTTTGAAATTTCAAAAAACCCAAAGTCTAGAATCACGAAGAGATATGGTCCATAGATTTGGAGTGGGAAAATTTGAATCATCAATCCAAAGGTACCATCAATATTGGGAGATCGATGGTCCCACAACATTTCGAGGATTGAAGGTCCATGGAATTGTTATGAGGAAAATCTCTCTATGTCTAGGGTGAACCACAACAGACAGGGGTGACTGTAGAAATTGATTCAATTCTAGCGTATGCTATATAAACTAATGTGAAAAAGAGATAAGAAAGAGGCCTACCTTGTCCAAATGTTTGATGATGTCCACCGTTGAGCACTTCAACCCAAAGCTTTATACCTACAACAAGTTCTCAACAAACAAGCAGAGAAAGCATATAGTGATGATATAATAGGTTAGTACATTAGATAGCATAATCCATTAATATACAAAACAAACATGCCCATGGATCATAATACATATATTTGCAAGATATCATTTGGATGGGAAAGGAGTATTTCTATTAATAAATGATCAATAGAAGTGAAAAAATTACAGACTCATGTGTCGACATGGTTCAGAACCAAGAAACCAAGTTCCTTCCAACTGGGCCTCCACCAAAGGCAAGCTCATATAAGGGAGACACAGAGGTTCTCCATCAATAAGGGAAAATATTGGGGGATGAACACTGTGTTCAGAGTTAAATGACAAAGGGATGCAAACTCAATAATGAAGTAATAATTTCTCTAGAGTAACTTTGCTCTCAAAGTTGAATTCTCTCCTCGTTTTCCATAGCTCAGAATTGGCTTCTTTATAGCCTTCAAAATGCAACTGAAGGGCCGAGTCAGAACATTTTTAGTATATGGAAGGCCAAGGATCAGAGATCGCCTATCGTGACATGGAAACTCGACATTTAATTTTGATTTATTGGCACAAATCCTGATGTACGCTGGCTGTAGTGGAGCAGCCAGCGTATATGCTTGTTGTATAGCTTGCAAGGTGCGTACAAGTGGAAAAATATTTATTTTTATCTCTGGATTCATCAATCAGGGAAAGTAAGTCTGCATAGGGAAATGGAGTAAGGCCCTCTCTACAAGATTGAATAGCGTGAGGAAAATCTTTCTCTAACAGGACTTTAATAGGAAATCACGTGGCCACAGCCCAAGGTCACATGTGAAGAAGGAGCTTAGCAAAGGGAGTTTGTGGAGGTCGAGAATTGAAATTATTGAAGGAAAGACTCATGGAGGAGATCCTAGCCATATATTCAAGGAGCTAGGTGGCAACAGATATTCCACTCCGAAAGATTTCCTATAGAGGAGAGAAAATGTTGAGAGTTGAAACTCCCGAAGCTCGAAAGGTGAAATCAACGACAATTGTTGATCTGGAGGGGAGTTACGTGGCGACAGATCATGGCGATCTAAGGTTGTGCATAAGACGAGAAGAGGCCATTTATTGGACAGTCAACCAGGAGTAGGTAAAGACTTGATAACCATTATTGATCGAGAATCCATGTCGAGAGGTTGGAAATCAACAGACAGGAATGATTGCGGGGCCAAGACATGCTCAAACAATAATATTCCTTGAGCGGGCCGTAATTTCAACCACTGTTTTAGAGAAGGGATACATGGCAGCTGGAGGTAAATTATAGGGTGAAAAGTGGGTTGGCCTAAAACCACCCTTGCTAGTGCCCACAATCAGACATTCCCACACGGTCATAGCCTAGGGGCGTATGTTAGAAGGGGCTAATGTAAAAAGAGCTAACGATCAAAAATTTGTGAGTGCCAGAGCACGCAGACAAAGGGTGCAGGTATCATAGGTCCCGCACCCAAAGGGATAAATGGGTTTGTGTAATATTATTCTAGGTTCAATCAGGAGCCCGAAGAGTCAATCCGACTCAGAGTATTAGAAATATCCTAGACCGGGAGGTCGCAGAACCCCAAGAGGGGAGGGGGGGAGAGAGAGACAAAGATATATATGAATGGATAGAC
>ML794669.1:172410-218096 GCA_009831015.1 Picea engelmannii
CATGTGCTCTAAAACATGTGCATTTTCTCAGAGTACATCCACTTTCCTAGAGAGTGTGCACATTCTTATATCACATGCATGTTCTTAGATCATTTCAATTTTTTTTTTGGGAGAGACTGGAAACTATAGCATATTTGTTTGTTGTGTTGGTTTCCTGAGATTTAGGTTCAAGATGACAAGCCTAGTGGTTTGGTATGCAGATACATCAAAACTTCCATTTTTATGAATACCTCTTAGTTTCTCTATTTTTGACGTTATTTTTTACGGGCTACAAAAATCTGTTGTCAATGAAACTATAGACACATATAGAGTTGACTATGTAGTTTCAAAATATATAATTTTATAAAATTGATATTTTTTACTATTTTTAATATTTGTTTTCTTGACATATATCATAATCCTAAAATACATATCTCTTTTATTTTTTCTATACTATTTTATCATCTTAACCTTTTTTAAAATAAGTTATACCCCACACTAGAAGAGATTGAGATCTACAATCTAACAACTAATTGATTTTTTTTTTAATAATTTTAAGATCCGCATAGTCTACAATAATGCAAGGCATTGTAATTTCAAGGATATAATTACTTTCATAAATTAAAAATATATATAAATTAATATTATAAATTTTGAAAAAATACCTCGCACTAGAACAATGGGTTCTCTACAATTGTACATAGTTTTTAAGGAAATTCCATCATTAGGGTAGTCAACATATACACTAAAGGAAACATATACATTATATTTTTCTTGAAAAATAACATACCATTGTTATAAAAACTTGAATTTCACATAGTTATTCACAAATTCTATAAATAAAAATTATATATTTGGAAAGGTAATTCAATTTCCTACATTACATATTTTTACACCTTATTCAAATTCACTGTAAAAGTACCTTGAATAATCTCTTCAAGTTAATAAATTGTTGTTTTTCCATGTTTGCATTGCCACTAGCACATCATGAAGTATCATTATTATCTTGCACCCACCCATTTATTCAATATTTTAGTTCAAACTATTAAGATAATTTCAAACCTTTGGTCTAGTTGGTAATAACAGCCAGAGCCAAAGTATTTGATTTATACTTGTTGATTGTGTGTAGCAAATTTATTTTCAGTTCCTATGGAGTAAGAACAAATATCATGTATCTACCAAATCACTCAATAGCCCATGAGTTCTTTCATTGCTAGGGACAACTCCCTTTCTTTAAAGAATTAAAGAACTTAATATCTAACCCTATATTGAGAAGTAAAATGAACTATCTTCTTAGTAGGAAATGCTTTTTATGAGTTATTAGAGTGAAGGTAAAACCTTCAAATAACCCAACAAATGAGAATATTTATCTAACTAGAATTCCTCAAATACTAATTGCATAATTTATCTCTTCACAATTATAATTGTTACATGTATATACAAAAGGTGAAGGATACTGATTAAGAGAGGAAGCCTCTAATCACGCATAGTAAAATAAGGATAATGATTTCCATGTTCCATATATTGAAGTTGGTTGGGGAACATGCAAAACTAATCATAAATGATTAATTGTTGATTTGGGAGAACTTGATGATCCAAATTTTTAAGCATGCCATGATCACTGATAAGTTGTTAGTTGCATGCCTAATAAATTATTAATATGTTTATTAATAATATTCCAAGTAGGTTGTGTATTAGTGTTGAAGCATTGTCACATTGTAGATCAACTAGTTGTGGTCACACACAAGGGGGTAGGGTGCAACAAGAAATGGGCTTTGGCCACAATGAGGGTTGCTGAAGTTTCGTTTCATTTTTATTCTCTTATGTTTTTAAGGATAAAATGTCTATTTCATAGATTATAGGTTCATTGACTCATAGCTCATGATTAGATTGCAATCTAATCATGAAGATGGGTAACACTTTTGCTTGTTTTATGAGAAAAAAAATTGTATTTTCACAAGTTCTTCAACTTCCGGCATACAAAAGTATTTTTTTTATTTAGAATTTCACTTTACAGCAAAAACAAAACTTGTGAAGAATTTTGTTATCTTTCTAATGACTATTTTTCAATTTTTTTTTATCAAGATTTGATATGTCAATTTGACAATTGTTAAGAGTTTGTTCCTTAAACATGAAAGGAATGATAATGAGTTTTTTTTTCCCACAAGAATGTATCTATTATTAAACTTATGTTTTTAAGAAACAGAATATACTGCAACAATCTACAAAGACTCTATTTTATTATGACTATAATTTTGAATCTAACGGATGAATATTATAATTTCTAGAATTTTGTGAAGTTGACCAAGCTGAAACGTTGCAGATTTTAAACACATGTTTTCCCACACCTTGTATCTATGTTATTTTTTACTTAAAAGTAAAATCTAAATATACCCTTTTGAAAAGAACAGTTTACGGATTATGAATGTAATTTTTTTCTAAAATTTTCACTTTGTATTTTTAGAAATACAGATATTTCATTTCACCGAATCATAATGTCTGTTGAAAATATTATGTAGTGATTTTTTTTTTTAAATTAAATAAAATTAGATAAAAAAATGAAAATGAAAACAAATTATAGGAATTGAAAGTAGATTCGATTTTGCAAATTCTGGTGTCATTTTCGAAACCAAATTATGAGTATTTGCAGGAGTCTGCAACCTCCAAAGTTCATGTAAGCTTGGGGGAATTCTATGGTTTTTTAATACAGTCCCAATTTTTAGTTTTCATCCGAAATAATCTTTCGGCCAAAAAAATACTCTTTCGGCCAAAAAACTAAATTCTAATGAAAATTGTAAAAACTAAATGGTTTCCAAGGTTTTCGGCCGAAAAAACCTTGTTTCGGTCGAAAGATTGTTGAGCGAATTCCGTTGGTCGGAAAAAATGAAAAGACACATCGTATCGTTTCATTTCGTGCAAAATCGTATAAATACGCTTTTGGACGAACACATTTAACACAATTCATCGCTTGTTTGATGGTTTTCTAGAGCACCTAAACAAAGTTTTGAATCATCTTTTTGGTTTTTGTTGAATAAGGTAATTGATGTTTGTTCAAGTTTTTATTGGAATAACAATTTATGTGTTGAAATATAAATGTTGAGCATTTTTTCAAGGTTAAGTCTTTGTTGAACATATCTTTTATAGATAACTATAAAAGTCATGGGAAACAAAAGTTTGCGCAAGAGAAAATTTGATCGCACTCGAGATGATACTCACCAAAACAAACAAAGGAAAGAGCATTATTGGAGAAAGAAACGAGAATGTGAAAATATTGAAGAAAGAAACAATGATAATGTAAATAGAGATTTTCAACAAGAATAAGTTCAACCAAGTATGCATGCACATATTGTCTATATTAAAAGTATAGAATTCAAATTTAAAATATTGTTTAATATAATTGATTGTAATTACAATTTGATGTTTTTCAAAAAACATAAATATATTTGTCTCATAATGTCGAAGAAGACGTTGAAACCAAAATTGAAGAAGAAGAAGAATCACCTATAGGTATGTACATAAATTTAGATAATACAAGATGAACACTTGTATATATAGTTTTGTGAATTTATGTTCGGGTTTTGTTTTTTAATATAAAATTTAAATTGAAATATGCAAGAGAATCCATCAACATTGATGATGAAATATTAGAAAATGTTGATACTGACAAATTTGGGAAGAAAAAAAATAAGCATTGTATAAGATATTGAACTAAGAATATGTATAATACTTTTTTCAAAGATGAATCAGTGATAGTACAAGCCCAACTTTTACTCTGTCTAATAAATTCAAGAAAGTTAAAAGAAGCTACACCATTATTGGGTATTCAAAATTCGACAAAAGATACAAAGGTGAAACAAAATGTCTTTGACAATATAACTAGTGTATTAAAATCTTTTGGAAAATCTTGAAAAAAAGATGTCATTGTTGCACGTAGAGCATGTATCCTTTTAAATGGAAGATCGATGACCATTTCGATGGATAAAGCTACATAGAAAGAGACACTATATCTTTTAACGATGTTAAACAAGTGCCACTGCGGTGGTGAAGTCCCTGCCAATATGTCATTTTCATGGTGTTTCATGAGCGAGGATTTATTGATTTAGTATTTCCTTTGCAAGGATTTGTTTTAAACTAAACATGAGCAAAGGCTTCTCATAAAAAAATCAGTAAACATAACATCTATTCTATGAAAGCATTTATTTTCATTGCACATATTGTAACATAGTCTAATTTTTTCATATAATTCAAAATTCCATGATGCATAATGAGGGTTTGTAAAAGGTTTAGGTTTTGAAAATAGTATTTGAATAAAACTTTGTAAATAGCTTAGTTTCAGAAATATTTAATTTTTTTTTTTTAATTTTTATAAGGTTTAATCTATTAGATTGATTTGATTTAGTTTTGAGTTAAATTTGTTAATAAAGCACCATTATTAAAGGTTTATTATAAACCTTAATAATAATTTTATATTATATGTAGTTTTATTTTTGGTTATTATATGGATTTTTATTAATAAAAGTGCATGTTCATTGTAGAAATGATCGTGTGCCCCAAATTTTAGATCGATGCTTTACAATCTATCGTGGTACGCCTGTATGTTTGATGGTTAACACAAGGAAGGGGGGGCACAAAACTAAACCCCAGGTAAATATTTATTGACATGTTGCACAACCATCGATTATGGTCCCCCCGACTTGCGATTAGCGTAACCACATTTGACTCCCCCACAATCGGTGTGGGATTAACACGTGTCCCATATAATGATAGCTCGCAACAATCCTTAACTATGATGTATTCAGAGTTCATTTGAAAAGAGGGTAAACCCAAAAACCATTGGTTTATCTGGGGTTTTTTGGGGATTTTAAATTTCTTTCTAGGATAGCTAAATAGCACGCAGATTAATTATCAGGCTAGGGGTCTTCTTTTATTTCAAATCTATGTGCACAGTCTATGCAAGATACAATTTTAGCAGTAGTGTTGGTGACTCTAAATGATCGTGTAGTTAATGAATGAAAACTCAATCAATCCACTCTTTCTCGAAAGAAAACACACTTCTAAACTTTCTTGTAGAAATCCCTATGAAAAGTCATGAAGAAAGGAAACCACACTCAATCCAAACAATTATTTAATGAAAATAAGATCACACTCAATTCATGCAACACTCATTGAAAAGAAAGTCACTCTCAATCCACCCAACTCTTGCTGGAAAGAAAATCACAACTGCATAATCAAAGCAATCCAGTATTACTTTTGATAAATCAAATACTCACAATAATTCTAAAGAGAATGCACCTACTATAATATTAAAAAGGAAGATTATCTATTAAAGAGAAATCCAATTGATGCAAAAATTACAATGAAACTCTAACCGAAAGAAGGAGCGACCGTAACAAACATTCTTGGTTCCTTCTAATAATCAACCAAGATATACAAGTAACAACTCATGTAATTAACAACTATCAAGAACAAGTAACAATACACACATACTAGTGATAATTACAGCACTTAAAATTATGAAAACAAGCTATGATAAATCTAATTAATAAAACAAATGAGATTGCATCTTTTGATTAGCGAAGGGGACCCTCCCTTCACCAATCAAGGCAGCTGAAACAACTCACATATTAATATCCAGATCACACGAACCAACATACTCATATTATAGAAAGGAATGATACAAAATATCAGATCTAATCAATACATAGCATAATATCTATTATACATTCGTACTATTATAACTGATGTACAAAATAAAACATACAGTTACATTGTCACAACCATGAGTAGTTGCAACAACTGATACTCTTGTCTTCTTCTGATTACTTGACATTGACACACTAGCATTTATTTTCTCCTATAATTGGGCATCATTTTAAGAAAAAATGCTCAAGTACCAATAGGATCATGTAAGTGGCAACATTGTAGCTTGAGTGAAAACATCTAGGAGTAACAACGTATAAAAAAGAGACACCATATGAGCTTGTGAAGGAGTAGCAACATCAAATCCTTGACATCTCAACCTGTTCTCAACCTGCAAGTATATGCTTCCAAGACATCTCATTAGTAACCCAAATTCACGCGGGAAACTACTTAACAACCTATATTACCACTTCAATAATGCAATTCATAAAAAAATTGTACCTTGGGTTAAAAAATAAGTCATATGAAAGATATTGTCAAAAGAGGGTAAAGGATGACTTAAAGTATCTCCAAAATAGGGTAAATTGATGGAAAAAAGGGTACAAATCATGGGCCCAACATTGTTTATGAATAGTTCAAGCACCTGGTAAGATATATCAACATCGTTCTGACCTGAGTCCTTTCCCAACCAAGTTTCTCTATGGATAACTCAAACTACATTAACTGTTTTAGTTTTTGTTATTAAAATAGAATTTTGTCAAGCCACTAAAACTAAGAAAAAATTAAATGTCGAGGAAGCGAATTTAGTCAAAAAAGACAAGGATATCTTTGATATGGTCCTATATTTTGATCCTTTTTATTATACCAGGAGGCTATGCAGAATTCTAGAGATTTGGTCGATCATTATCATGCCCGAGAATCCAATTTAGCAAAATTTTTGGTTTCCTAAGTTTATGACTTTCTCGAGTTCATGGTATGGTGTTCCTCAAAGTATATTCCCTCTAAAAGAGCTATAATTTACACATATGGGTTTGTACTCATTGAACAGACTCCTGAATCCATCACTGAAATGTTAAGGTGGACATTAGACCCTAAGAATGAAGTGTTACATGAGATTGTATTGGCCAAATGTTTCAGAGAATTGAAACATGATGACATGGTGGTTCCATTACATTGTTATTTGTGAAAGAATCTTGATTTTCCTATAGATAACATTAGTATCAAATATAGCATGTTTCCTAAAACTTCAAGAAAAATTATATCCATGATTTGTGCAATTTTGGGAAAAGACAAGGACCTTGTGGTTGATGAGTTTGTGTTAGGGATTATGGCCTCAATTTACATATTTGTGCCTAAACCCTTGACCAAATTAAATTATACCCAATTTATATATGATAAAATCCATTATCAACTATCGTATTTTGAGTCTATTAGAATTTCTAGATACCAATCTTACCTTGTTCATCTATTCTTGTTTTCTCAAGCTACCCATTTTGCATGCCTTGGATTAAAAGTTGAAAATGAGATTGGTAACCCAGTTTTAGTCATTCATTAGACTCATCTAATTAAGAAGAAGAGTTTGAATGTTGTATTATCATAGTATATTGACTTGTTTATGTCCAAATCTTACAATATCATATATAGTGAAATTCCCCCCAAAATTTTCACTGAATGCAAAAATTTATTACAACTGAGCCCAGATAAGAGAGTAGGATACTGGTATATATTTGAGAATTACACCAAAAACATAGTCTATGGATGTGAACTTCAACCTTTTATTTTAGATATTTTCTTGAATCCCAAAATATTTCCACTTGAACACATTAGACAAAGATTGAATTCAAATGATGTTCATTTTGTATCAAGAAAATATAAGGCTAGTTTCAAATTGAAAAAAGAGGTAGGACCTTTTATTGTCAATTCCAGATCAACATTGTAGGTAGAAACAAAGTTTCTCTTAGATATGGTGTTTCAACAAGGAGAAACATGGATATATGACCCTCATTCTTTGATTTCATCAAAGAGGATTTCACATGGTCAGAATCCTTATCATCATGAGAAAAAATACGAGCTAGAGCTATTGGAAAACTAGAATAGATGGAAAGATGTGTAAAATATCTTGCAAGTCCATGGTAAAATACCAATTAATCCAGTCACAAAGACTCCTCATAGTTTTGATAGGACATACAAGAGAAATAATACAAAATCAACTTCAAAGTATTTAGAAACAAAGGAAGAGAAGTTAGCAAAAAGGAAGAAGACACAGGTACTTGATGAATAGGAAGAGCACGAATTATAGGAAGAAGTAGTACTAGTGGACAATGAACCTATTGTAGTTGTGGAAGTGTCATCATTAGGGAAGCCCAAGAGTACAAAGGGTCAAAATGAAAAAGAATCTTCGACTATAGATCATTCAAAACACATGATTATGTTAACAAATTAAGGGATATTACAAAAATGATTTCAAATATGAAGAAAAACATTATTCCCAGAATATTTGATCAAGGAGGATCCTAGACAAGGATGCTCTCTACTATTTATTATGAAAAAGGTAGATTGAATATAGCAGTGATGGATCCAAAATAACAGAAGAAGGTCACTAGGGTGTTTATTGATCTCAATGTAGTGCATCCACTGGATAAAATGGATCTGCATAGATAGACTAGAGAAATTATGAATGGAGATATGATGATATTTAACTTGGGAATAAAGAAGATGCAAGTTATAAATGACAATCTTACAAACTAGATTAAAATTGAGAAGTTAGCAAATAGAAACATGAAAATAAGAGTGGAGGAATTAGAACAATGGGTAATGGACTTAGGATCCAATCCACAGGATGTGGCAACTATGCAAACACTGGTGAAAAATAAAGATATAGATATCCATGAATTGAAAAGAAGGATCAAAATCCATGGAATTGAACATGTCCAGACTCTAGAGTTGCAGATTATCCAAGCAGAAAAAGATCAATTCATGAAGAAAATGGTGCAAATGGAAGAATTGATGTAATTGTAGGAAAAGCATATTGAAATTTTAAAGGGAGAATACTCTTCATCACATGCAACAAAATCAACAGATCCAACAAATGAATGATAAAAAAAAACTGACATACTTGGATTTGAAGGGAGATGAGATTGAAAAATTGAAGAAAATAGTTGTAACACAGGGTGAAGAAATCAAGGACAATGATAAATTCATTGTAGAATATGAAAAGCTCAAAGCTAAGATGCTTATAGACATAAAACAATTGAAGAACAAATTTTCTGACTAATCATATTTGGTAGGGACCAAACATATCATATGGGATGAAATCATAGATGAAATTGGCAAGCTATGGGACTATTTCAAGATAATTGATGATGAAATGCTATTAACATATGAAGTAGATGAAGTTGTAAATAAATCATTTTAGGAATTAAGAACTCGACCACAAGTTGCTACCCAGGTTATTAAGTTCCTAAATTTCAATTCCACTAAAGAAATAATAAGAAAAGGTGTGAAAGATAAAACCACAATGGTTATGGAGGATGAAAATATTTTTACAAAAAGAAATTTATTGCAGATAGCTCAGAACAAATGAATAATGGTGAAGAAAAACATTGATTCTTTCATATATAAATTTGAAAACCTAGTCAATATGGGGTTACCTTCATCTTTGAATGATAAAGGAACATTTTTATCAATCAAAATTTAAAGAAAGTGTTTGTTCATAGCCAAACAAAACGATCCAAAGTTCCAAGGTATGACTGATAGTTTAAAAGGGAAAAATATTGTGGATCTTCTCATAGATGATTTCTACCTTCTCTGGAAAATAAAAAATGTATTTTCAAATCCTCATACATATGATAAATAAAATGAGCTAGATATTGCATTCAGAAAAATGAGGTTATTCCAGTATCTATCAAGAGAAACATGGAAACTTCTCATTCGGTTGTTGACATAATGACTCAATAGGATAATTTAAGAAAATCAGGGATTGTAACAATTGTCTTTTGATCTTCTTATTTTTAGGAAGTCAAAGATGTTTTGTATATAAAAGGCTAGGAAATAGGAACTGTTAACTATATTTGGTTACAACCTAGTTTGTATAAATTTATATGAAAGACTCGATGTAGATGGTTTTTTGGGGGGGGCGCAGGAAAGACCAGATCTCCAATAAAATTTTGCAACTTTTTGATTGATTCAAATTTATGTGTCTCAGTTCATGTGAGTTTTGTTGTTGATGTTTTTGTACGTATATAAATTCTTCTTGAATGTGTTTTCTATCATGATTGTGATAATTTAGTACAACAAGTATTGTTGTGAACAATGAAAAGGATCATTTAAAGTTACAAATTTTATTCACATGGTGTCAGTATTAAGAGGACCTGTAGTTAATTTTTAGTAAACCTTTTTGAATAGAAACAAATTATTCCCTTTTGCTCATATTATATTCTAGTTCATATACATATTTTGTTATCATTTCTTCTTTTTGAAAGTAAAATGATATTTTTCAAAGGATATATTGTTTTGCAACCATATTTTGTTTTTGTCATCTCTTATCTTTCCCATTAAAATACTTAATTGTCCGAAATAAAGAGATTGTTCCCTTAAAAACTGATCTTTAATATTTAAGGATTGCAATTGAGGACCTAATGCAAGTCAACAAAAGATTCTATTTTAGCATAGACTAAGATAAACAAAAAAAAACAATTTTATGTATGCCTTGGCATAGTTTCCTAGTGAGAAACATGTCAAGGGTTATAATAGGCCACTATGCAGGGAGTCTGATCTAAAGGATCTGAAGGATCAAATGCCAATTTTTTTATTTTTCATAACTTTTCTTATAGACCTTTGCACTTATTAAGTTCATTGTGTGATGGAAATTAGATTAATTGAGCTTTTCAGTTAGGGATCCTTGAATTCTAACTAGAGAACTGATCATTCATCCTTATCTATATCTAGCTACACCTCCATACCCAGACTAAAATTGGAAGGAATAGTAATATGGATGTTATCCTCCATAGAACAGAAAAATCCATGAAATAGATCATCAACAAAATCATGGAATTCATTTTAACATTATTTAAAGAAAATTCAACATAACTAATACAACAATTAGATGAACCTGGAGTTTTAAATGAACCAAAATGTGGGCATCAGTTATACCTGTGTTGTGATAGGCACTACAACCCTCCATTTTCCTTTACTTGCAATTGCATATTCTTTAGAAAATGGAGCCCCTTATTTTTATGTTGAAAGAACTTTTGTTTTTCCTCTCTTTACCTCAAGTCTCGTAGGGAAATCCTTTTCACCTTAAAGCATGTGCAAAAGGAAGTTCTTGAAATTTTTCATTTTCAAACAACTTGTGAGAAATTGGAAAATTTAGTACAAACTACTCTGATGTACATCAGAGGAGTTACCTCAAACCCCTCTAATGGAAATCAGAGGAGTTCCCTTCTTCACCTCTGATACTTTTACTTATTGTTTAAGTTGGTTCTAACTCCTTCGATGGAATCATAGGAGTTGGTTCCAACTCCTCCGATTACAATCAAGGGAGTTTCTTCCAAGTCTATCGACGAGTTCAGAGGAATTTGAGGCAATTTATCTGATTAACATCGAAGGAATTCCCACTAAGTTCTCTCATGTTCATCGGGGAACTTCCTCCAAAGTCTTTCGACCTTAACCACTCTACCTACCCTGCATTTAATGCAAGACTCAATGATTTATTTATACATGAATAGTCCATGCTTTCCATTATCTTTCTTAGCTGATGTAAGAAGAGTCACTTTCAACCAAGAGAATGCCAAGTCATCATGATCAAACTCGTAGCTTATCATTACCCTCCACATGGTATTAGGTTAACATGTATATTTAGGCATTTCGCTTTTCCCTTGCTAGGGTTAGGGTTTTTCTTCCTTTATTCTTACCTCATCATTATTTTCATTTTCAACACCGGTCTCTTATTTCTCCCTTTTCCCTATCCTTAGTCCATTCTGAAAATATTGGTTACCAAGCAATCTTAAACTTCTTGCTTGCACCCTTATGAAACTTTTGCGACCTTGCTTTCCATACATGATGCAAACTCCCTCTCTCTCCTCAGGGCTGCTACACCTCCCAGTCTAGGTTCATTCAAATAAATGAGCTGGATCAACTCTTCGGGACTCTGCTAGCCCCCAAATTAATTCTACACAAGCCCCTTTTCCTAAGGCATATTTCATGTGAAGCTCGCGGGCTCCTCCTAAGCCCATGTTCTCTTTTTTAAAAATTCGAATAACGGGCGCTAGCTCCTTTTGTTATGACCCCCTTCCTTCATATGACCTTGGGCTATGAAATGGGGCTAAACCTCCTAAAGTGCTTTCGAATTTCACGCTTCGAATGTTTTCACAACATCAAACTCATTTTCTCCCAAACTCTGAATCAACGAACACAACTGGTGCGAGGATCAATGGTCCCCTCCACTTCCTTAGATCAACGACCCTCAATGCTTCGATCTTCGAGAGTTTTGGCTTTTGAGACTCCACTCTTCCTTCCCTCCAAAGTATATGACCTACAAAGTGAGGGATCCTCCGACACCTATCCCCCTTGATCCAATGACTCACATGAACTTCGGCACTTCGACCTTTGGGAGTTGTGGCTCCTCCAACTCCACTTTATTTCGTAGTGACTTTTCTCTAAAGTGGAAGATCTTCTACCAGGTGTTTCTTTCCAATGGAAGACTAGGATGACTTCATGACTTTGACCTTCAGGAGTCCTCACACCTCCACTTTTCAAATATTTCGAAGTACTTAATGCTCCGAAGTGCAGGATCTGACCACAACTGTCCCAGCAGGATCAACGACTCAGATCTACTTTAGCTCTCGACCCTTCGGGATTTCTCTACCTTCTACACCCTCTTTCTCCTAGAGTAAAGGATCTCCTGCCACGTGTCCCTAGTTGATGAACAAGTGAGATATTCTTTGCAACTTCGGGCTTCCGGAGTTTTCGAAGCTCGACACTTCAAATCCTCCAAAGTGGCTCTTCCCCAAAGTTGACAATATGATGCCATGTAACTCCTCTCGATCAATGGTCGAGATCTATTCACTACTTCAGGCTTCAAGATTTTTTGAAGAAACTCACTTCATTTTCCCCAAAGTGCTCTTCTTCAAAAAAACAGAGATCTCTACCACATTTCCTTCCCACCACCAATGTTTAGGATGAGATCTCGCTTCGGAGCCTCGGTGATATTTCACTTTTCTCCATGCAAATCTCCCAAGGATTCCATATCTTCTGCCACTTGTCTTTTTGGACGATGGACTGTCTTGATCTAGTCAGAACTTCGGGAATTTTTCTATCTCACTCTCTTGTGCACTTTAAAAGAGGTTAAGTCTCGTGTACTTTTCCTGGATCCAAAAAATATTGATCCTTCACGCTCAAATTTGATGGATGGGATATTTTCTCCTCCTCTCCCTGCTCCTCCTTGATGCTTGATTGTATTTTGATGAACCAGATATTCTCCAACAATAGATCTAACAGCTATTGTTACTCCTCCTTCTGAGCTTTGGATTTCTCTCGAAATTGGGAAAATTTGTAAATGTCAAAGGTTGTGGCCTTTGATCCTCATGCGAGCCCAACTACTTGGGCCTCAACTTCACTCCTCCTCCTGATCTTTTGAAATTGAACCAAGTTTGTCTCCGACGCACACCTTGATCTCTACATGCAAACTTGCATTACTCCTCCTGAGCTTTTGACTTATTCAGTATCCTAAGGGTATCGACCCTTCTTCTTCCTCTAGAGAATTATGGTGCCCTCCTAGAAAAGTGATGCTCTTCCTCCTAAGCTTATAAGGAGACACTGATTTACCTCTGGCACACTCCTTGCACTTGACTGATCCTTCAAATGGCTATCTTTCAAGACTTTGTCTAAGTTTTGGCCTGGTGCACTTCTTGCATAGGTCTTCTCCTGAATCCTGAACTCTTTTAGATTCACTGATGCACTTCTTAAATATTCTCAATGCACACCTTGCAGAGCTTCTTCCCCTAGAGTATTTAATAACTCTGGTTCACATGAGCTTCAACTTCTCGGATCTTATAGGTATCTAAGCCTTTGTTCCTTGAAAGGATATCTGTGCTCTCTTGGAAACTTCTGCTCAAAGCACTCCTTGGTGATCTTACAGAGTGTTCAGTAACTCTGTGGGTGTCTTCTGCTTGAAACTCTTCTCTTCAGACTCAAAACAAAATCATTTCATGCACACTTTCACCTGCTCAGTTCCCTCCTTGCTGAGCCTTTCCTTCAAAGTGGTCAAAAACTATGAAGTATCTCTCCTTCATGTCTACCAGAGTGTTTAGTAACAATGTGGGTGTCTCCCTCTGACACCTCTCTCTTCTTGTGAACTCGAAACAGAGTTCACTTGTGCACACTTACACCTGCTCAATTCCCTCCTGGCAGAGTTCTAGAGAGTGTTCAACAACTCTGTCTTCTATGCCTTCTCTACACAATTTCTCCTCCAAGGTGTTCAATAACCTTGAGGCTCCTCTTCAGTTGTGATTGCTCTGGTGTGCCCTCCTGGCATGTTATTCTCCGACTCGAAAGAGTTCATATGCACATTTCTTGCGTCGACCACAGAGTTTTCAATAACTTGTTGTACACTCCTTGCATAGCCTAAAGAACCCAGAACAACTCAACAACTCTCAAACAGATAGTGAATTATATCTTAACCTTGCAGATGGAACCTATTCTTACATCTACAACATATGCATACATTACACATAGATACCATTCATAAAACACATGTAAACACACACATAATCATATGTAGGAAAAACTGTTGTCTTTTTATTAACATGAATGTTTGTTTACAATGTGTATAGGCTCAGACTGCAACAGAGTCTCGATTCTCTCTCCTTGGCTTACGATGATTTTCTATCATCTTTCAACAGCCTCTATTGAGCATACTTTACAAGGATTTATACAAGAGGGGACTCATCGAGCTTTCCCTCCAACTACTCTAGTGGTGTCTAATCACCATCAAAAAACCTATCTATTGAGGCAGATTACATTGAATGACCATTAACAATTCAGATTTGAGGTAATGCTTGAGATCTATACAACTCAAACCACATTAAAGGTCTCTCTATCTACTGCTTATACAAAGGCATCAACTCAACTCTTATCAGCCTTACAACATTTAATAATAATTAAATTACATATAAAATTTTAAATTCAGGGAAAAATGAGAGGGTTGGTGCCTCTCTCCCTTATTGAATGCGCTTTGATGTGATGAAATGTTGGTGCATTGCTAAGGTGGAGTGATGATCCTGCATAAAAATCCACTACTGGGAAAATCATGAGCTCCTGCTCATGGCTCCCTCTTCTCCACTGTTGAAATCCTCCTGGATCCCAAACTTATCTCTAGAGTATTCCTCCTGCTCCTCTATTATTCTACTGATGTTGATTCCCCGCTGCTCTTGCATGTCCTCCTCTGTTCATATTCCTCTTGCTAACAATGTCTTGTGATGACCTCAACATCATCTCTCTTACCTCCTCAATGACCTCTTCCAACTGATCTACTGGATGGAACCTCCTTTCATGCAGACTTCCTTGCTGCACCTACTCATGCTGATAAAAGTGCAGATCATATTGATCACCCTTGTTGCTTTCTTCTCCTATGGAACTTACTTGCCATTCTTCTATAGATTCCATCTCTGTAGTCTCCTCACTGAGATTCTTCTCAGCTTCCATATCCTCTGACATATTGTCTTTTGCTAGTTCCTTTGTTGGTACACTCCCATCTTCCTCCAGCTGCTCCCCAGACTGGTATGCTCCTCCATTTGTTTCCAACCTGACCTATTGGATGTGATGACTTTGCACTATCACCCTTCTCTCCAGGGATTCTAGTTCCCTATAAAAATCAATCAAGTCCATGCTATCTTCTTCCTCTTCTACTGCAAGCTCCAGTGCTGCAGTCATCTCCTGCTCAACTTCCTAGATGAAATTTCTGAGAAATTTTGCTAAATGCTCTTCTCCTTCTGTTGGGGAATATTCTAATGTCTTCTCCTTCTTTTCCTTTATGAAAGTTTGCATTGGTTGTCCTTCTACTACTGCATCTGCAACACATGCTCTGGCCTCAAATGGGATTCTTGGCAGGAATATATGAATTCCCCCAATGATCAGAACACTCCTCTGATCCTCCTCTGTCAACACCCCTTCCTAATCTAAACTCACCTATGAGCTCCTCTCTTCTCCCTTTCCCACCTGGAAATTTGGGATTTCAGTCCTGCCCTCCTGGCAGTCTATGAGATCAAATGATCTCATCTCGTTGCCCACCTGGAAATTTGAATTTTTATCACTTCCCTCCTGGAATTTCATGAGATCCTCTGTTGATCTCAACTCATTTCCCACCTGGTAATTTGATATCTCACTGTTTCCCTCCTAGGATTCTATGATATCTCTGCTTGATCTCCTCTCCTCATCACTGAGGTTTTCTCCAACTTATGGCTCACATACACAAACCAGATTCTCTTTGTCACTAAGGGTTTAAACTTCCCTCATCCATATTCTTAACAGATGTTTCTACCTTCTGGCGAACAACTTCTAAACAAGCCATGTTTCTCTCTGCTTCATGGTCCACTCGTACCTCCAGCGTACCTGTGCCTCCTGCTGCATCTTTAGCGCTAGCTTATTGAGCTCCACTCTAATTTCCTCAAGCTCTTTATCCATCTCTACATTTTTTTTATGCTTGTGTTCCTTGACTTAACCACACCTATAGCCTTCAATAGCCATTTTATTTCTCTTCCTACCCTCCTGGCAAGTCTATGGATTACCCTGCAACTGAGAGCTTGTCGAACTTCTCCTACAACCCACCTGACTGTCTATTGACTTCTACATACTTGCAAGAAATCACACATAATGAATCAACACTCTAACTTCCTTCACCTACTATCTATAGGCGAAATAAATCTTCTGACACCAATTGATGGTATCAGACATAACCTTTTCCTATGCTCTGATACCACTTGATGCATACCCCCTCTCTCTCTCCTCAGGGTTTCTTTACCTCCTGGTCTAAGATCATTCAAAAACCTGAGATGGATCATCATTTTGGGACTCTTCTAGCCCCCAAATAACATCTACACATGCCCCTTTTCCTAAGGCGCAAGTCCTATGAAACCTGCAAGCTCCTGCTAAGCCCCTGTTCTTTGTTTTAAAAATTCAAATAACGGGCGCTACCTCCTTCTGCTAGGCCCCCCTTCCTTCATGTGACCTCAGGATATGACCTGAGGCTAAACCTCCTAAAGTTCTTCATAATTTCAGGCTTTGTCTGTTTTCACAAAAACAAACTTCTTTTCCTCGAACTCTGAATCGATGAACACAACTAGCGCAAGGATCAATGGTCCCCACCACTTCCTTAGATCAATGGCCCTCAATGCTTCAGGCTTCAATAGTTGTGTCTTTCAGGACTCCACTCTCACTTCCCTCTGAAGTGTACGACCTTCGAAGTGAGGGATCCTCTGACACCTGTCCCCCTTGATCCTACAACTCACATGAACTTCGATGCTTCGACCTTCAAGAGTTATGGCTCCTCCAACTCCACTTTCTTCCAGAGTGACTTTTCTCTGAAGTGGCAGATATTTTTCCATGCATCCCTCTCCAATGGAAAACTAGGATGACTTCACAAATCTGGCCGTCGGGAGTCCTCGTACCTCCACTTTTCAAATATTTTGAAGTACTTACGCTTCAGAGTGCAGAATTTGACAACACTTGTCCCCACAGG
The DNA here is from genome assembly GCA_009831015.1 of Picea engelmannii. Lineage (NCBI taxonomy): Eukaryota > Viridiplantae > Streptophyta > Pinopsida > Pinales > Pinaceae > Picea > Picea engelmannii. The sequence continues at coordinate 189,764 of ML794669.1, forward strand.
ATCAATGGCTCAAATATTATTTGGCTCCCAGCCCTCCGTGAGTTCTCTACCTTCTGCACCCTCTTTCTCCCAGAGTATAGGATCTCCCACCACGTGTCCCTAGATAATGAACGTCTGATATCTTTTTCGCTACTTCGGGCTTCAGGAGTTCTCGGAGCTCAACACTTCAAATCCTCCGAAGTGGTTCTTCCCGAAAGTTGACAATATGTTTCCACGTAAATCCTCCCAATCAATGTTTGAGATCTATTCGCTACTTCGAGATTGGGAGTTTTCGAAGAAACTCACCTCATTTTCCCAGAAGTGCTCTTATTCCGAAACACACAGATCTCCACCACGTGTCCTTCCCAACACCAATGACTAGGATGAGCTCCAGCTTTGGATATTCGACGATCTTGGACTTTGCTCCATGCAAATCTCCTAAGTGATTTATATCTTCTTCCACACGTCTCTCTAGATGATGGACAATCCCAATCTAATTCGAAACTTCTGGACTTCGATTATCCCTCTCTCTTATGAACTTTAAAGGAGGTTAAGTTTCATGCACTTTACTTGGATCCGACAGATGTCGATCCTTGGCACTCAGATATGACAACCGAGATTTTTTATCCTCCTCTACACGCTCCTCCTTGATGTTGGACTGTATTTTGATGGCCCAAATATTCTCTGACATCAGATCTGATGACTGATGTTACTTCTCTCGAGCTTTGGCTTTCTCCCAAAATTGGGAAAAATTGTAAATGTCAAAGGTTGCATCCTTTGATCCTCCTATGATCCTGACTATTTGGGTCTCGAATTCGCTCCTCCTCCTGATATTTCGAACTTGAATCAAGTTCTTCTTTGATGCACACCTTGCACTCTACATGCAAACTTGCACTACTCCTCCTGATATTTTGACCTGCTAAATATCCTAAGGCTCTCAACCCTTCTGCTTCCTCTGTATATTTCTGGTGCCCTCCTAGCATCTCGATTCTCTTCCTCCTAATCTTGTAAGGAGAAACTACTTTACCTTTGGTGCACTCCTTGTGCTTGACTGAGCCTTCAAATGACTGTCTTTCAACACTTTGTCTAAGTGTTTACCTAGTTCACTCCTTGCATAGGTCTTCTGCTAAATAATGAACTCTTTCAGATTCATTGATGCACTCCTTGCATCTTCTCAATGCACACCTTGTAGAGATTCTTCCACCAGGGTATTCAATAACTTTAGTTCACATGAGCTTCAACTCCTCAGACCTCAAAGGTCTCTGCCCCTTTGTTCCTCTAAGGGATATCTATGCTCTCTTGGAAACTTCTTCTCAAAGCATTCCTTGTTGATGTTAGAGAGTGTTCACTAACTCTGTGGGTGTCTTCTCCTTGACACTCTTCTCTTCAGAATCAAAACATAATCCTTTCGTGCACACTTGCACCTACTTAATGCCCTACTTGCTGGGCCTTTCCTTCAGAGTGTTCAACAACTTTGAAGTATCTCTCTTTTTTGTCTACAAAAGTGTTAAATAACTCTGTGGGTGTCTTCCTATGACACTTCTCTCTCCTTCTGAACTAGAAACATAGTTCACTTGTGCACACTTGCACCTACTCAATGCCCTCCTGGTAGAGTTCTATAGAGTGTTCAAAAACTCTATCTTTTGTGCCTTCATTGCACAATTTATCCTCCAAGGTGTTCAGTAACCTTGAGGATCCTCTTGAGTTGTGATTTCTCTAGTGTTCCCCATGGCACGTTCTTCTCTGACTCGAAAGAGTTTAGATGCACACTCCTTGTGTTGTCAATAGATTTTCCAATACGCTATTGTGCACTCTTTGCACAACCTAAAGAACCCAGAACAACTCAACAAATCTCAAACAGATAGTGAATTCTATATTAACCCTGTAGATGGAACCTATTCATACATCTACAACATATGCATACATAACACACATATAACATTCATAAAAAACATGCAAACATACACAAAATCATATGAAGGAAAGACTGTTGTATTTTTATTAACATGAATGTTTGTTTAGAATGTGTGTAGGCTCGGACTGCAACATAATATCAACTTTCTCTCCTTGGATTACAATGATTTTCTATCAGCTTTCAACAACCTCTACTGGGCATACATTACATTTCTTTATACAAGAGGGGACTCATCGATCTTTCCCTCCAACTAATCTAGTGGTGTCTAATCACCATAAAAACGCCTATCTACTGAGGCATATTATATTGAATGACCATTAAAAATTCAGATCTAAGGTGATGCTCGAGATCTATACAACTTAGACCACATTAAAGGCCTCTCTATATGTTTCCTGTACAAAGGCATCAACTCGGCTCTTATCAACCTTACAACATTTAATAACAATTAAATTATATTTTAAATTTTAAATTCAGGGAAAAATGAGAGGACTGGTGTGTCACCCCCTTCTTGAATGAGATTTGATGTGATGGAATGTTGGCGCATTTCTGAGGTGGAGCGATGCTCCTGCATCAATACACAACCTTCAAATCCTTTATTTACCCTTTAGTTGGACCTAACAATGACAGCCATGTAGATAAATCCACAACCCCGACATCTCTGCCAAGAACAAGGTGCAAAGTCCATTTTCCACTCTTGGTCGTACCCCTGAGTCCAGACCAAACCCTTTCCATTTCTTCTTTCTTTCATTGAAAAATGTTTTTGGCAAATCCTCTGGTCATATCATAGGAGTTCTTGTTAAATCCTTTGATTCCATTGGATGAGTTCTAAGAAAATCTTCCGAACATTCATTTCCCACTCAAACCTTTTAACAATAACTCCTCTGATCATATTGGAGGAGTTCCCGTTAACTCCTCTGATATGATCAAATGAGTTCCAAGTAGCTCTGTTGATCCTCATTATACTTCAAAAATAAAAAAAACAAATCCTCCGATGTGTTATCAGAGCAGTTAAAGTTATCTCCTCTGATTCACACAAGAGGAGTTGTTATTAATTTTACCGATCGAAACTAATTCACTTTGGAAACTTTATCACGAACTCCTCCAATTTTCATCGGAGAAGTTAGTCTTTAAACCTCCAATTTTTCCTTTTGAGCATACTTTTCACCCATTCTTCCTCAAATTTATGCCAAATTTCTCAAGCATGCTTTCCATTGCTTTAATATCCTCATATGATGACTCCCTTCCTAGTGTTGGAACTAATGATTCATGTGGTAATTCAAACTCTTTAGTCACATTTAATTGAATGTTATATTCTAATATATGCGCTAAACACATCTTTCATTGCAGTTTCAAGTATGCCACCTAGAAAGGAAAAAAAAACAAGGCATCCACATCTGAGGCCTGAGGTAGTGGCCAACAAGAAAAGGATGAGACATAAATCATCAGAGAAACATATGATGATAAGTCAGGGCTACTGGAAAAGTATGGAGAAACATTGAAATGGGGAGAAATATACCATATGTTCAAAAAATATATTTTCTCTGTCAAAGATGAAGACCCAGACGAACTTTAAGTATTCAAGAATATGAGGAAGTCATCCATATTCAAAGTATAAGAACACCCAATAGTATTCCCATGTGTGGATTCCATCACATGGATCCCAAAGAACATATATTTAAATGACCGATATGTTTGCAATACACCCAATAGTATTCCCATGTGTGGATTCCATCACATGGATCCCAAAGAACATAGATTTAAATGACCATTATGTCTGCAAAGCAAGAAAATACCCCATAACATCATAAAATCTAGAGTATTTGGCCAAGTGTTATCATATTGAGAAAGGAAGCAAGAGGCTAGATAAAAATATCCATAGTTAGTTTGAGTACATGCCAAATGACCTATTCCCCAAATGGTATAGGGCATAAAATAAATTCAGTTATAGAACTAAAAGTGGATATCCCACAAGTGCCTTAAGAGGACCCTACTAGTACTTAGTATCCATGTTGTGCAGATTATATGGGGAACCTAGTGCATCACAATTCTCCCTACCTTACATGCCTTTAATATACTACTATGCAGATGAGGGAGCCTCAATCAACTGGGTATACATCTTATCTGATAATATCACGGTGGCCATATCTGTAGTAAAGGAAGCCTAAACATGATTTTTTCCAAGCTTCCACATGTCTTCATACTTGTTGTACATCATGTGCACAACTCGCAAATACCCTAGGATTGGGTGGAGTTGGAAACCATCTAACCCAACAATTCATGTATAATGTAAGGTTCTTTGGGAACACAACTACCACAAAAAATACCAAAGGATATGCGAGCACTTTCTGGCCCCATTATATGATTTCATTTTCTATGCCACTCCCCCATGCATGACTGACAAGGCCATAGCAGTCATAAGGAGAATTGGGGATTGGTATATCATGGATCACAACACTTATATAATGGTATATGGAGACATGAAACCACCCCATCTACTTCCCTAGTTTGTACCCAACAAGCGGGTACTCCAAGAAGTGGCTTACCAGACCATCATACATGAATTTGGAGGAATGTTATACTGATTAAAGAAATCAATTTGGCCTCTGTTGCCATTGTATGTTGGAAATTACTTCTTCAAAAATACTAAGCAGTACCAAGTAGAGGTAAATAACTTGTTGTCTTATCACTTCGGGGAAGAGCGATATAGAAGACATGAACCCAAAAACACTGTGAGAGAACATTTCAACAAGATCAATCTTCCTTAGGAATATACCACAGGTATTTGGGAAGAACAATAAGTGCACCAAAATTACTGAACCTACGATGATATCATATTCAACAGGTGTGGCCAGCCAAGAGGAAAGATCACAGATGAAGAAAATTCTAGGGAGGAAGACAATAAGAAAAAAGAGGAAGAGGAAGAATATGAACAATCTTGTCATACTTCCTCCTAGATACATTTAGTTTCAGTAGAAGAGGTAGAGGAAGGAACGATCGATAAAAAGAGGAGAGAAAAAGAGAGAGTCTCAAAAAATAAAAATGATGTAGGAAAGAAGAAGCAAAAGATTGAAGCAGACAAGGTCAGGGCTAGAGATGAGGTAGAGGAAAACGCTGCAATAGAGAGATAAGTCAAAAAAAAGGAGCACACAACAAGGGAAGCATCAAAACGAGCCACAACATAACAAGAAGAAAAGGGAGCTAAAGAGGAAACCGTCAAAGAAAATGAGGCTGAGAGACAAAAGAAAGAGGCAGAAGACAGAGGGGGTGATACTCACCTAATGGAAATGGATATCCTGGAAATGTCTACTGTTGATATAAGAACAAACGTATTGGGTGGAGTTTTAAGGCTTGGACTCTAGGAGCCATTCCAACCAATCAAGGTACTTAACTTAAAAATATTCACCTATGACAATAAGGCACGATGAATTGTGCAGGAATAGGTGAAGAAAGTATTGGTGACAAAATTAATTCCTATCTCAGTTGTCACACATGTTCCTGTGATGAGAGATGTAAGGGAATATCCCATAGCTACAACTATAGCCGGCTCCACATTTATGAATATTAAACCATAGGCCGTAATTTTCTTCTTGTGGGGTTGCTATCTTGACTCTTTTGAGTTGGCTATTCTGGAAATGATTCCAAGTTACTTAATCATTCTAAAAAAGGGTAATGAGTGCACCATATTATTAAAAGGCACGGATCTAAGATGCAGTCTGGTTATTCTTGACAATTCTGTTTATAAATTCTCGAGAGGAGATATATTCGTGAATTATTTTTTCTTCTGTTTTTATCCATCTTGGACTCCAAGAATTTACATAATTTCTGATAGGAAGACTGTCATTGATGGTCTGGGTCCCGTTGTCTGTCTCAAAGAAAAAATAGGTCGTATGAGTCTAGTTGGTCTTCTTCATCCTCGCTCTCTTGATTCTTACCCCTTATTTTTGATGTGTTATTTTTCATATGTCGTACTTCTTTATGAGATGCTCTCTTGACAAAAAATCTGGTATAAGATTTTATTTTCCTGCTATATGACTTATCTTGAAATCAAAGCAAGTGAACCATGCTTGCCATATGGAAAATTTTCCTTTGGAAACCATATTTTTTATATCATTTTTTATAATGTATGGGGTCGATGCACTATATATTGGGGGTCACTTGAAGGTATACCCACAATTATGTGTGGCATCTTCTCTGGTTGATTTCAGACTTGTTATCCTGCCCATATGTTCAGACTGGACTATTGATTCTACCCGCCTAGGGGATGATTGCGAGTTGGTGTCTTTAGTTTCCATAATATTTTAGGTACTTACACAAGGTGACGGTAAAGGGAGGTATTTGTTGTACCTGGAACAGATGGTGGTCAAACTCACTTGGGCTCCTTGGAGGGTAAATCCACAATTACTGTGTGGAAGCTTGTGCCAAGGTGTAAGTCCGTTAAGTAGGTTTCCATCGTAACTGTTACACCATTTCCTAGCCCCTTCTCGACTTGATCACATGACGTTGGATTTCATCACCAACTAGTACTATCATCGAGAGAAGGTCGTGTTTGCTTGGTGTTGATTCCTAGATTATTAGTGTATGTTGTTTCTTTTTTGTTAGTTGGCCATAGATTTTTTCCGTTGATTTTTCTCTGCCAACATCGACCCTCCATGCCATTCGCATAGGGTATAGGGACTTCCTCCAGAAAATATGGAATATTCTACCCCTTTACCCCCTCATTCTACAGAGGGATCTCCTCAACAGAGTGAGGTTCATGACATTATAACCTCACAAAAGGAAGTTCCCACCTCTTTAGAGGATTTTTGAATTGTTTTGAAGCCTATGGAAGCTTTCTACATTCCTGCAGGATATGAGAAGCATTTTCTCTGACTGAATTCAGTCAAAGAACCTATTGTTATTAATCCCTCTAACATTTTGACTGAGTCTCATTCAAACCCTCTAGTCAGAGACCCCCTTTAGAATGCTGACATTGTTCGAAGCCCACCACGCATAGTGCATGATCATTACAGACCATGAATAGGTGCCAATATACCTATTACCTACACCATACCCTTAGATCATTTTACTGGTACAACAATTATTTCAAATACACCGTCCTTTGATCCGAACATGCCATCTGTTGGCCCAAGTTCCACTCTTTCTCTCCAGAAGGCCCATTCTACAATGGTCCCTCACATTCCAACTATTCCCACTGGTAATGTGGTGGATATCCAAGCTACGATTGGCACACCACTAGTATCTAGGCCTTCATCATCACTTCCTTCTGGATACAGAGCACTGAATTCTTCCATTGTCACCACTACCCAAGTTATACCTAGAAGTTATATACCTATACAATAACCCATATGGAATGTTCTTGGTGGCTCTAATCCATTAAGCGGCACTGGTCAGTCATTTACATTTGGTTCCCAAATTCCATGAACTTCACCTCATGTTGGGGGGCAACCTCCTTTCGGAGGGAATCCTTCATTTGGGGGCCAACCTTCTTTTGAAGGGAAACCTCCTTTTGGGGGTTATCCCCCTTCTGGAGGACAACCTCCATTTGGAGGGCAACCTCATGCTGGGGGGCAGTCTCAAACTGGAGCCCATCATCATCCATATGGAAAAAATGCTTCTACAAAGCTCAATCCATGGAACACTCCTTTCCCAGGAAACCCACAGTTCTCAGGAGGAAATAATCCTCAAGGTCCACAACAACCTATTCTTCCTCAAGGAACTCATCTATATCCTCCTTATGGACAAAGTGTTTACCCCCCTTATAGGAAAACACCAAATCCGACTTATAATCCTCAAAACCCATCCGGTTATCCTCCGCTCACACCTATTTATCAAACCCCCTCGAATCCTATGTACTTTGGTCAACATCAACCTTATGCAGGAGGACCCAATGGTTATAATTATCCACCTAACCTAGTGTATGGTCCTACTGGTGTTCCTATGCCATACCAATATCATCTGCAGATTAACCGACATCTACCTTTCCTTGCAACTCTAGATCTCCCAGACCTGTCTTGGTTAACGAATGATCCTATTTTTCATTCTCTGGTTTGGCCAGTTATTCCAACTAAACTTCCTTCTGATATTCCAAAATTTGATGGAAAATATGGAGAAGATCCAAACAACCATGTGATGACTTTCCATTTTTGGTGTTCATCAAACTCCCTCATGGATGATTCTGTACGTTTGCATCTTTTCCAGTGAACACTTACGGGTTCTGCAACAAAGTGGTATATTGAATTACCATGTGCTTCTTTTCATGATTTCAACTCCCTTGCCATTTATTTCCTCACACACTTTCAATTACCTATTCACTACGAGATGGGTACTGAAATCTTGACCTCCCTTCGTCAAACTGACTCCGTGCATATTTCTGACCATATTCATGAGTGGAGATGATTATGAAGGATGATCAAGGTAATCATTCCTGACATATTATTGGTGGAATGGTTTACTAAATCACTTTTACCCCTGATCGCTCGCGATGTCTCTATGGGTGGTGTGGTCACCGAGGAAGAAGACATTGCTTGGGCTCAGTACTTAGATTTGGTTTATTCATAATCTAGTACTTTGTATCATTTTCTTCTGAATGTTGATCAAGCTAATACCGATCCATCTAAGTTGTCATCCTCATCTCATGTAGATGGTGTTATCGGTTCCATGAAAACTCAATCTACTTCCCAATCGACCACACTCTCCTCTACCTCCCCCCACACTCAGAGCTCATAGGTGAATGAAATTCAATATGCCCCTTCACAACAATATGGAGGTAAGAAGAAGACAAAGAATAAATCAAAAAATACCAATAACAATGAACGACCAAAAAATTAAGCTCAAACACCTACTACCGAAAAGAAGCCACAATGGAAACTAAAATTCCCGTGTGTCATTTGTGGTGATGATCACTACACTCAATACTGTCCACATCACAATGAAGCAGCCAAAATTTTCCAAAGAAATTGACAACCTGCTCTGCTTACTCATCCTTTTCCACAACAACAATCCATGGTTGCTCAAACCCCCTCTCCTGGGGGAATTTCTAGCCATCCTCATGAGGAGGGCTCGACGAGTGCACATATTTATATGTTTAATGGGATTAATTTGAACACTTGTTCTAACACATAGGACACACTAGGTAACCCTGACAAAGGAAAATACACTAACGGTACTGGTACTTTACCGTATCCATCACTGTCCTCCGTTAGTCTCCCATTGGTTAATCCTCCATCTAGACCACTTCAGATTGATAAACCCACGTCCGACTCTATCTTACGCCCTCCTAAGAGCAGTATCCGCAAAGATACATTTAATCCTAGTTCACGTGATGCCCATAACTACAACATTGTTGAATATTTGGCTCAAGCACCGTGTGCTAGGTCTGCGTTAGAATTTCTACAACATTGCCCCAGTCAATGTATAATGCTCATGGCCGCTATTGGCACTATTGATCCTGAGTCATCCAACCATATCATGTTTAACCTGGACAATTATGCGTCTTGACTCTCCCACCAACTTTCTTTCCAAGTTGATGTTGTTGTTCACAATCAACAAATACACTGAACAATCTTGGATGAGGGAGCCTCTACTTGTGTCATGTCTTTGGTGTGTTCGAAAGGTTTAAAATCATATGCACTTAACAAATCCCCAATGATGTTATGTGCCTTCGATGGGTGAGGTTTTCATCCCCATGGGCTTTTATAGTCCCTGCCCATCCAATTGGGTGGAAAAACTATTACTGTTGATGTTGAGGTGGTCAATGCTCCCCTCAATTACAAATTGTTACTTGGAATAAGTTGGTTTTATGCTATGAATATTGTTGCCTCATCGATCTTTTGATATGTACAATTTCCTCATCAGGGAAAAATTATCACTATTGATCAGTTGGATTTTTGCACGACCGATGCTCGCGCTCCTGCTACCAAAAATATTCCTTTCTTGGGAGACCACAAGATCACGTATGAATGTGTTGGTGTTGGCTTACTAAAATATTCTAGCCTCATGGGTTCCTTCCCTACACCACTTCCACCGACTACACATCATATTTCCACTATTGATATGATTTCGACCACAACTTATCAATCTTTGGAATCATATGACCCTTGGATTGTACCTAGTCCCTTGGAATTCGATGCACTAGGTGACACTGTGCCACTTAGTTCAGCCAAAACATCATATGTTTCTATCCAATCCACTTCTCCCTCTTAGGATGACCAACATATATTGGCACACGAAAAATTTCCGTTGCCACCATAGTTAAGTTCCTTATCGTCTGTGATCGACTACATTTCCCCAATTTTTCCTTTTGATGAATCTATTTTGGAAATTCTTTGCATTGACAAGTTACCTCGGGATAATAACCATCACCGATCCTCCTTTATTCCCCCTCATGAAGAAATTTGGGAAGATATACACTCTATCTCCTCTCCTAATGTTGATTTTCCATCATCTCCCATGATTTCAACTTTCAATGATTTGGATCCGGTACTGGACATGGTGATCTCTTCGGTAGGGCTATTAGAGCCTGGTCTCGTTACCCCTGTCGTGACCCTTGATATGTGTTCCTTCTAGAGTAATGTTCTTCCATCCAATGAAGATGTCTTGGAAGCCATGACTATGTCTTGTCCCTTGACATGGTATCCTTCCAGAGTGTTATTCTCTTGGAATCCATGATCAAGGAGAAGCTACGAGCATAGCTTCTCTTCTCTGTAGCAAGATCGCTAAAAAAATGAAACAAAGACCTTGATCATAGTTTTCCTCTCTATAGCAAGCTCGTTAAAAAATGAAACAACGATCTGGGGATCGAACCCAGAACCTTGAGCATGGTTATTTTCCTATGTCAAGCTCATTAAAAAATGAAATAGTCACCTCTTTTAAACCTTCTTTTCATCCACCCTTCTCCTTTTTCTCATCTAGTAGAGAAATTGGTGACAACCTTAAGGTCAATGAATGAATTGAAGATTGGAGGGAATGTCTCCAGCCTTTGATGATCATTTTGTTGATATTGTGGTAGCTGCGGGAGGTATTTACCTCCACATGTAAACTTGACGAGGATAGAATACTCCGGGAAGAAAGAATAAACCCTAATGAGTTGAATAATAACCCTAGAATACTTGTCATCTCAAGAAGATAATTTATATTAGGTTATTATCCTCCAAGAGAAGAATTTGACCAGAAATAATAATATATATTGAACAGATAGATACCCAGAATGAGAAGTCATCCCAGACAGTTAGCCATAATTAGTATAAATATAGGAGGCCACTTCTCATTCTGGCAAGTAGTCTCAGAATTACAGAGCAACACTTGTGCGCACTGCAGTTGCCTAGTTTCTGTGCAGGTTTGGAGGAGAGCTGCCATTGCAGTTGATGCAACTAGCAGTTACACTTGGACTATCTCTTGGCTAGGGTTTTGACTATCTGATTAGCTCTTATTGGTGCACTATCCTTGGGGAAAGGTGCACTACCCCTTTGTTTGGCTATCTACCCTAGGGTTTGCTTCTGGAGTGATTCTATGTCAAGGTTAAGGTGCTTGGAGGGTGGCTTCGGCCTATGGTTGGGTGACAAGGGTATTGTCAATGGTAAAATGAACACATCCACTTATATTCTAATAGTTTATGGGCTCACACCTCCTTCATTCAGTCTAACCGCTGGAAGGAAACATAGCCATGAGGATATTAAGCTCATTGAAGAACTTCCGCTAGGGTTTCTAGCAGGAGAAATCACCATAGCACTGTCGTTATAGTTACTAGCTGGTACAGTTGTAGAAACCCTAATCATCTTGTTGAGGCACCTTAAGTGAAGGAATTTACCTAATCTCTGGATATATTAGTGTGCCTTAGGCTAGCACATCTCTTGGTACTCTCAACAAGCCAAGACATCAAGTTTGAATTTTTGGTCAAAACTAGGGTTTGACCAAGTCAAAGCAGCCATGACTTATTCTATGAAGTCAGAGAACAAGTTAGATGGAGCCTCTAACGTCAGAGTGTGGAAGACAAGGATTGACCTCATCCTTTCCAAGAATAAAGTGTTGGATATCGTGAAAGGAAAGATCATGAAACCAGAGTTTGAAGAAGGGAAAGAGAAGGAACCACAGAATGTTACATCTATGGAGAAGTTCAAATATGGTGACATCAATGCTATGAGTATCATAGTGGAATCTATAAAAGACCACTTGATACCCTACATCTCCCATCTTGACTCATCGAAGAAGATGTATGACGCCCTAACAAATATTTTCTTGGTCAGAAACATTAGACAAGTTATGAGTCTGAAGAATGAGCTCTGTGACATGAAGATGAATGATGAGGACAACATACCATCATATTTTGTGAGAATATCTCAGTTAAGAGATCAACTACAATATATTGAAGAAATCATTTCAGAGAAGGAATTGGTAAACATAGTACTCAATGGTCTTCCCAAGACATGGGATGCATTTTCCACAAGCATGAACACAAGGAGGGAGTATTTGACATTTGAAGAACTTTGGAATTGTTGTGCTCAAGAAGAATCAAGGATCAATGCAAAAGAGAAACCCCAAAAGAAGTGCGATGATCAAGCCTTCACAACAAGATTCAATAATTTCAAGAACAAAAGGAAGTTTGGTTCAAGGAGGAAGCCAAATCAAGAGAAAGACATTTTAGAAGTACAATGCTTCAACTATCGAAATTATGGCCACTACAAGAATCATTGTCCTGAGCTAAGAAAAGGAAGGAGAAACACGAAGCATCAACTGCCGAAGAAAAGGAAACTACAAAGAAGACTAAGAAGGATAAAAGAGACTTCTTCTTCTGAAGGTAACAATACTCTTCTTAGTTCTTGTATATATCTTGTTTGCATCATCTATGTACATATCTTGTATATCTATCTCCTAGAAGATAATTTTTTTCAAGCAGAACTATACCGATGGAAGAACAACAAGATAAGGATTGATATCATTAGATAATACATGAAAGAATGAAATACATCAAACAAATCATGTTCAATCTATTGCAAGATAAGCCGAATCAATCATGAATAGACTGAAGAAGAAAAGACAGAAATAAATCAACAATCAAGAGGAAATTGGACAAATACTTGTGATGTTTTGTAGAAGACAACAAGATGGAAGCATGGACTCGGTTAGATAGAGAGAGCCAATTATATATTGTAGAAGACAATAAGGATGCAGATGGAAAAATGGACTCTACTAGATGGAGGGAGTCGATTATATGCACTCATACATGAAGCAATGATTAGGAGGGAGCTAATCCTATGATCCTCTGAAGATGATGAAGTATATATCCATGGTAGTAACCATGAAAGACAGTACATGCTCAATTCAACCTCAGAAGAAGTCTTCTTCAAAGAAAAGCCTTAAAGTATCCCTGGTTTTCCATCTAGATATGTGATCCTATGATGAAAGAAATAAGTGGAATCTTTAGGGCATGGAATCTATAAGAAACTCCATGGACCCAAAAGATAAAGAAAAACATGAGGAAGAACATGAAGATTCCAAGAGAGAAGAGAAGCTTGAACAACCAGTCATTGTATCGAGAATCACAAGATTACCAGCCTAATATGAAATCAATCAAGCAGAACTGAAAGTTTTTATGAAGAACAATGTAAGGAATACTTATGAATGAAATAATTGAAAGATCCAAAAGGAGAGGTTCTCCTAGACAGAGGGAGAAGACTATGATGATTGCTCGTTCCGGTAAACGAGACATACCTCTACATGAGTCATTATATAATCCATGGGTTGGAGTGCTACATCAAGATGAATGCAAAGACTGTTGTCTAGAGCAATTGAACAAAGATCATATAAAGAGCAACCTCAAGACTTTGAGGCACACTGGAAAGAGACTCTTGTATACATATGGAAGAAGATAACTTGGTGAAGAACCTCCAATGCATAGCATAAGCGTGGTGAAGATTCTCTATAACAGAGATATTATATCAAGATGATTAATCAGTGGATCAGATCTCATGATGACAGAAGAAGTGCCACATGGATATGCTCCAGTGTTCCAACAATGCTATACTTTATTGATCAGAGCTACATGAAGCCTTCAAAGAAAAACCATTGCTCTAGAATGAAGTACATTTGAAATCAAACATTACATTATCTATGATGAAGTCCAGAAAGGAGAAAGTGGTTCTCCAATACATATCTCCACAGATGATCAGATAAGGAAACATTTTGGTAAATCTTCTATCCAAGATGAAAGAGTTTGCGTACTCAAGTGGGAGCTCATGGAGATGACTTCCTTATTGAAAAAGGAAGAGATGACTCCTAGGTTGGGAGGGAGCACTGATATGTATTGATTTATGGATAGTCATTTTTTCAGTTCGAAAAATGGTCCAGGATGAGCAACTTCCTTTCCAGTTCGGAAAGTGGATTGAGATTTCTGACGGACAACGATTTTCCATTGTGGTTAACATGGGAAATGGTCTGGATTGCTGATGTATCATAGACAATTCCTTCCCATTGTGGTTAACATGGGGAGTGGTCTAGGGCAGTCTCTCTTCTTGAGGGTTACTCAAGAAGACTGGCCCACCTCACCGGATAGGGATTTCTCATTGTGGTTAACATGAGGAATGGTCTGTTTTGGAGGTTGATACATGACAATCTTTTCCTCTTGTGGTTAATAGAGGAAATGGTTTGGACAATCATTCCTTAGGGTTTATACATTCTCTCCGGGGTGCACTTTGATTAGTGTAGGAGGAATGGCCTAGGCTGGGGAATGGTCCAGGCTCAAAAATCAAGGACATGCATTCCTTAGGGTTTATACATTCTCTCCAAGGTTGACTTTGATTAGTTTAGGAAGAATGGCCCAGGGCGTGGAATGGTCCAGGTTCAGAAATCATGTCAGTTATTCTTCCTTGCTTGAGAAGAATAGTCCAGACAACTCATCATTGACGTTTTACCTTTTTGAGGGCAGATATTCTTTCAGATCTCATAGATGTGAGTGAAATATTGGCCCAGATGATTCAGTTTATATCATAACATTGTTTTTTTGCAGGTTGATATCAAATGATTTTTATGGAGATTGTATGATAGTAGATGTATACTACTGTGGTGGATATGTTTCATTGTTTGATCAAGTACTTGTTTTCTACTTGCTGTGGTTGTATACCATTGGATTGTAGTTATGTACTACTATGGATAGACACAACTGTGTTCTATTTTATTTTCGATTTCCTTGAAGACTATCAGCAGTTTGGTAAATGATTATCAGCCAGATGGATGATTAAAGGACAGAGATTTCCCAGACGATAAATGGTTTAGAACATCTACTCTTCTAGGATGTATGTCCAGATTAGAAGAATGGATCTTGTATCACTCTGTGGTGTGAGTGACTTATCCAACATCATGTCTTATTACTCAGATGAAGTATGGTTTCGAGAGATGATGAAGCTGATGACACTAATGGTGATGATGATGCGCATGATCTAGTCATGAGATAGTCTAGATGACTATGTTGATGCTACTGGGTGAATGGTACGTTTTTGTGCTCAATACCATTACTTGTAATACCTCCCTAGCTAGGAGGGAGTGTTGATATTATGGTAGTCGTGTGAGGTATTTACCTCCACGTGTATACCTGACAAGGATAGAATACTTCAGGAAGCAAGAAGAAACCCTAATGAGTTGGCTAATAACCCTAGAAGACTTGTTGTCTCAAGAAGATAATTTATATTAGGTTATTAGCCTCTAAGAGAAGAAGTCGATGAGAAATAATAATATATAGTGAACAACTAGATACCCAGAATGATAAGTCAGCCTAGGCAGCTAGCCAAAATTACTATAAATACAGGAGGCCAGTTCTCATTCTATAAAGTAGACTCAGAATTGAAGAGAAACACTTATGTGCACTGCAGTTGCCCAATTTTTGTGCAGGTTTGGAGGAGAGTTTTCGTTGCTGTTACGCTTGGACTATCTCTTGGCTAGGGTTTGGTCTATTTCATTAGTTCTTATTGGTGCGCTATCCTTGGGGAAAGGTGCGCTACCCCTTTGTTTGGCTATCTAGCCTAAGGTTTGCTTCTAGAGTGATTCTCTGTCAAGGTTAATCTTCTCGGAGGGTAGCTTCGGCCTATGGTTGGGTGACAAGGGTATTGTCAATGGTAAAATGAGCACATCCACTTATATTCTAACACATTTTGGAGTTAAGCCACTAGCTTTCAAGATGGAGGCATGATGAGCTTAGTCTTTGTTCTTTCTCGTGCTCGTAAATACATGAGAATGCATCCAGGTAAACGTTTATCTCATTTTTTGACCCGTATGGATACACAAAAAAGGAACCCCCTGGAATCGTCTTTAAGCTCTTTTCAGACTATCTAAACATGAAAAGATTGTCGAGTGATCTTGCTTCCTTTCACACTTGTTAAAAGGTTTGAAAGGGCATATTTCGAGTGGTAGTTTATCTCTTTTTTGGCCTCGTGAGACTAACATTACGAAAAAGGACCACATTTGAGTCATATTTAAGTTATTTTCAGACTCTCTAAATATGAAAAATCACTGATTTTACCTTCTCTGGACTCGTTAAACCATCATACACTGAAGGGCCCATATGGGACCAAAGTCTTACTTCTTCCATTTCATTAAACAAAGGAAGAGGAACTTACCGAAGGTGAGTTATATCAATCATGTGTTACCCTCCTCGAGCTCATTAAATTAAAAAGAGGTACTTGTCTATTTGGATGGGGGGGAAATTGAAGGAAGCAAGCCAAGCAGTTTTTGAGAACATTACCAGTAACTCTTAGAGTCGCCCTTGAACATGACATTTTATCTTTGTGCACATCTTAATCCACTGAACCTCTACATTGAACCAATCCTCTGAGTTTTTTTACTCCTTTGGGTCACCCGATGAAAGTCACATTATCCACTGCATTATCGTGTTTTGGTCCATGTCATGTTTTTGTTGTTGTGCCTCAGTGTTCAAGGGAAGTATCCGCCTCGAGAGTCATCCATCACAAATATCTTTTTTCAATACCCATGTTAGTCCATTTGATCCACTAATTACATCTCTATGTCAGTTTCATGTCGTTGATGGGGGATACATCAACGCCCTCCTATGATGAGTCTGTTCCTGTCGACTTCAACACATTATCCAGGAACTATACTTAGAAACCAGATAGTACCTTGGGACCTGCATGCCTTAATGGCAGGCCTTCTTGCATCTGACAGTGGGTTTACATCATTGACCTTTGATTGGATGATTCCATGAATGTTCGACTTTAGCTCATCTATTCACATTCATTGGAATGTACTAGGGTACCTTGGGAATAATTGACATCAATGTTGATTTCCCTCGCGCTTGTTAATGGTTTACATCATTGACCGGTAATCAAGTGGTTTCTACCATGTTCGAAATCAGAACATCTATTGGCATGGTTAGATTTGTACTACATCGAGATCGATAAGAAGACCCTGGGTTGAGTCGTCACTCTTGTATGTACTTTGCCCAAATTGCAATGGAGATTTATTTGAACATTGACACATATACTGTTACATAGATCCACTTTGTATTGGTTGTGTCTATGTCTTGACATCTTGTAGCTCCACTGTGTATTCTTCGTGGCTGTGACCAGTTCAGGTCATGCAAATATAGATCCACATTGTATCTTTGGTGGCTATATCTCTTTGTTAATATAATTATGGATCCGTAGTGTATTTATGTCGGCCATACCTTGAAAGTCTCTATCACTCAAGCATAGGTATGCATGCCTTAGGTTTGAAGCATGTCTTAACATTTGTTTGATGGTCATGTGCAACTTCTGTCAGGTTCTCTGAGTCCGTACCCTTGCTTGAAAGTCTACAAATCATTTTAGTTATCAGTTCTTGTATTCTAACGTTATACATTGGGGGGCAATATGTAACACATCAAAATTACTCATTACGACAATGGCCTAGTGTTGTCATTATCAATATTACAAGTGTCGCATTTTGGTCACAAGTGTCGCAAGTGTCAGAAAATGCATACTGCCATACTCTCTATGTTGTGCCTATAACAACATCAGAGGGACACTTGAAATACCTCAAACAACTTATTTGGAAGAAGAGGAATGGGTTAACAAAATTTATAAACCTTTTTCCACTGGAAAATCCACTCAAAAGACATTTTTGGAGAGGAGTGCTCCCCTATACACTAATAGGGAGCACTGGCGCACTATGCACCCTATTAGGGGAGCGCTATAATGCTCTGGTGCCCCTTTTGGGGGAACACTGCCTTTTTTGAGCGAGTTTTGACTTATTGGGGAAAATCAGGAAGAAATCCATTAAATCTCTGAAGGCAGTTGGATTCGAATCCTTGGTCAAGCCATGATCTTAGGGAAGATCCATAACTGAAGGAGGAGAATCCTCAACTTACCCCAAAGATATCTCAAGTGGTTGGGCCTCTCCAAGGATATATAAGGGAGGCTTTATCATGGTGAAAGAGGAGGGAAAATATTTGGAAGCATCTAACTTATGATCTCATGAGGAAGATGTCATTTGGAACATCGACATTCCATGTGTGGATTGTTTAAGCAAGGTTTTGGACAAGGAGAGATTGATGAAGCTCCTGCACTCACATCTATGGCTGTAAGTAACACTTTGTTCTCATTAATACAATCAATGCTTGGCCTGTTTCTTTCAAACTTGTACTTGTTCCATATAAGTTTGTCTATAGTAGATGGATCTATGTTTGAGCTAATCTCAATAGAATAGGAAGTCTTTTGTACCTTTGTTTGTTTTGTAGGACCTATCAAGGAGATGAAGATCGAAGTGCAATCTGGACTTTGCAAGGACAAACGTCATTCATAAGGTACATATCTTCCTCTTTCTCTTTAATTCATTAGATTGATTATATCTAAAAGGAAGTCAGTGTCCATGTTAAGCATTTTCTGTCTTGGTCTTAGGAGTATAGGGACCTCAAGAGAATCCACTTGTCTACAGGGGGATTTCTCTTCAACAAAAATTGGTGACTCCACTGGGGAGTAATCGAAGCTTTTATTTTTGGTTTTCCTTGCAGATATTGTCTTAGAATTTGTTATTTTAGACCTTGTTCATCTCGTATGTCTGATTGAATATGATGATTGTATAATTATTCCATCACATCCATTGTGATTGACAAAGTTTGACTGAGTTCTTCTTTTTTTTGACATTTTTCTAGGTTTTAAGACACCAGTGCTCCCATGCCTATGTTTTCAGAGCACTGGCACTCCTTGTTGGCTTTGCATAGAGAGTTATAATTCTCTAGTCCCCCTTACACCAGAGCGCTACCTTTTTCTCTGAAAAAAACTTCTAGGGTTGTGTTTTCTGAAATCCAATCTTTTCTTTTACCCTTGCTCATCTCTTTGTGCTTCAGTACATCTTCCTATTGACCTTCTTCCTTATTTTGATTTTTTCTTCTGTTGAGAACTTGAAATAAATCCACTTCTTTCTTCTCTCTTATCTGACTGAGTGAAAACTATGGTGAGGAACATCAGAAATCCGTGAATCATCTCATTTGGTTCTTTGAGGTCATTTTTCTTAGCATCTTTCCTTTGTGTGAAATTTTTTATTTTCTTTGTTATCTTTTGTTTTCTTTTTGCTTCTTGTTTTAATCATAGAAAGAGGGTATGTTGTTTTTGTGAAATATGCTTATGCTTGTCCGAATCTCCTTGATCTAAAAGGTTAGTTGGCAAGAGAAGTTTTGCATTGAATTAATCATCATTCGCATACAAACAACAAAGATACATCTTAGTGATTGGTTTGCATATTAGAAGGCATTTCTGAAAGTTTTTAGCATTACATTGGATTTGATTGAGAACAAATTGATTGAGGACATTCCATATTAGTGTTTGATAGTGAAAACAACTCTTTCTCTTTTCCTTAAATAGGCATTCATTGAAAAGAAACGATTGCTTATCATATTTTATGCATGTTTTTTTTGGGAATTGAGTCATCATTCCATTAGTTTCACTTTCATACACATCATTTGAGTAAATAATAGTTGTAAAATGAACACTAATTAAAAACTATCCAGAACATTTTTTATTTTTAGGATCTTCCACCAACATTAGACTAGGATTAACACTTTGGATTAGGCTGTGAGTACAACTCTCCAAAGTTTTCAAAACAAAATTTAGCATCCTGAGATAGGGAGAGTCAAATCCAATTGTTGTATAGGTTTTTTGGGATCCCCCTTTCACATAAGGGTTACGCATGAGGTCGCATTCATGAGAATTACGAAGATTATCACTCCGTGGTTCAACTCTTTGTAGTGGTCGGATCGTATATTGGGGGTCACTTGAAGGTATACCCATGATTATGTGTGGGATACTCTCTTGTTGATTTTAGACTTGTTATCCTGCCCATACGTTTGGACTGGACTGTCGACTATACCCACCCAGGGGCTGACTATGAGTTGGTGTCTTTAGTTGCCATAATCTTTGAGGTACTTACATGAGGTGATAGTGAAGGGAAGTCTTCACTATACCTAGAATAGACAGTGGTCAAACTCACTTGGGCTCCTTGGAGGGTAAATCCACAATTACTATGTGGAATCTTGCACCAAGGCGTAACTCCGTTAAGAAAGACGCCATCATAATTGTTCCACCGTTTCATAGCCCCTTCTCAACTTGATCACGTGACGTTGGATTTCATCACCAACTAGTACTATCATAGAGAGAAGGTATTGTTTGCTTGGTGTTGATTCCTATATTATTAGCATATGTTGTTTCTTTTTCGTTAGTTGGCCATAGATTTTTTCTGTCGATTTTTCTCCACCAACATTGA
Organism: Picea engelmannii; assembly: GCA_009831015.1. NCBI lineage: Eukaryota > Viridiplantae > Streptophyta > Pinopsida > Pinales > Pinaceae > Picea > Picea engelmannii. Next base: position 210,396 of record ML794669.1, read on the forward strand.
CCCTCCATGCCATTCACGTAGGGTATAGGGACTTCCTCTAGAAAATACGGAAGATACTACCCCTTTACCCCCTCATTCTATGGAGGGATCTCCTCAACAAAGAAAGTTTCACAACATTATAACCTCACAGGAGGAAGTTCCCACCTCTTTAGAGGATTTTTGGATTATTTCGAAGCCTCTGGAAGCTTTCTGCATTCCTGCGGGATATGAGAGGCATTTTCTCCGACTAAATTTTGGACGAAGAACTTGTTGTTATTAATCCCTCTGACATTCTGACTGGGTCTCATTCAAACCCTCCAGTCAGAGACCCCCTTTGGACTGATGACATTGTTCAAAGCCCATCGTGCACAGTGCACTATCATTATGGACCAGGAATAGGTGTCGATATACCTGTTATCTACACCATACCCTTATATCATTTTACTGGTAGAACAATTATTTCAACTACACCATCCATTGATCCGAACATACCATTTGTTGGCCCAAGTTTCACTCTTTCTCTCCAGATGGTCCATTCTACAATGGTCCCTCACGTTTCGACTATTCCCACGGGTAATGTGGTGGATAGCCAAGCTATGATTGGGACACCACTAGTATCTAGGCCTTCATCACTACTTCCTTCTGGATATATAGCACTAAATTCTTCTTTTGTCACCACTACCCAAGTTATACGTGGAAGTTATATACCTATACAAAAACCTAGAGCGACCAGTATTGGTGGTTCTAATCCATTACGTCTGGTTCTCGAATTCTAGGAACTCCACCTCATGCTGGGGGGCAACCTCCTTTCAGAGGGAAACCTCCATTTGGGGGCCAACCTCCTTTTGGAGGGAAACCTCCTTTTGGGGGGTATCCTCCTTCTGGAGGACAACCTCCATTTGGAGGGAAAACTCATTCTAGGGGGTAGTCTCAAACTAGAGCCCATCATCAACCGTATGGACAAAATGCATCAACAACACCCAAACCATGGAACATTCCTTTCCTAGGAAACCCATAGTTCCAGATCAGCATTGTAGGTAGAAACAACGTTTCTCTTAGATATATAGGACCTTTTATTGTCAATTCCAGATTAGCATTGTAGGTAGAAACAAAGTTTCTCTTAGATATGGTGTTTCAACAAGGAGAAACATGGATATATGACCCTCATTCTTTGATTTCATCAAAGAGGATTTCACATGGTCAGAATCCTTATCATCATGAGAAAAAATACGAGCTAGAGCTATTGGAAAACTAGAATAGATGGAAAGATGTGTAAAATATCTTGCAAGTCCATGGTAAAATACCAATTAATCCAGTCACAAAGACTCCTCATAGTTTTGATAGGACATACAAGAGAAATAATACAAAATCAACTTCAAAGTATTTAGAAACAAAGGAAGAGAAGTTAGCAAAAAGGAAGAAGACACAGGTACTTGATGAATAGGAAGAGCACGAATTATAGGAAGAAGTAGTACTAGTGGACAATGAACCTATTGTAGTTGTGGAAGTGTCATCATTAGGGAAGCCCAAGAGTACAAAGGGTCAAAATGAAAAAGAATCTTCGACTATAGATCATTCAAAACACATGATTATGTTAACAAATTAAGGGATATTACAAAAATGATTTCAAATATGAAGAAAAACATTATTCCCAGAATATTTGATCAAGGAGGATCCTAGACAAGGATGCTCTCTACTATTTATTATGAAAAAGGTAGATTGAATATAGCAGTGATGGATCCAAAATAACAGAAGAAGGTCACTAGGGTGTTTATTGATCTCAATGTAGTGCATCCACTGGATAAAATGGATCTGCATAGATAGACTAGAGAAATTATGAATGGAGATATGATGATATTTAACTTGGGAATAAAGAAGATGCAAGTTATAAATGACAATCTTACAAACTAGATTAAAATTGAGAAGTTAGCAAATAGAAACATGAAAATAAGAGTGGAGGAATTAGAACAATGGGTAATGGACTTAGGATCCAATCCACAGGATGTGGCAACTATGCAAACACTGGTGAAAAATAAAGATATAGATATCCATGAATTGAAAAGAAGGATCAAAATCCATGGAATTGAACATGTCCAGACTCTAGAGTTGCAGATTATCCAAGCAGAAAAAGATCAATTCATGAAGAAAATGGTGCAAATGGAAGAATTGATGTAATTGTAGGAAAAGCATATTGAAATTTTAAAGGGAGAATACTCTTCATCACATGCAACAAAATCAACAGATCCAACAAATGAATGATAAAAAAAAACTGACATACTTGGATTTGAAGGGAGATGAGATTGAAAAATTGAAGAAAATAGTTGTAACACAGGGTGAAGAAATCAAGGACAATGATAAATTCATTGTAGAATATGAAAAGCTCAAAGCTAAGATGCTTATAGACATAAAACAATTGAAGAACAAATTTTCTGACTAATCATATTTGGTAGGGACCAAACATATCATATGGGATGAAATCATAGATGAAATTGGCAAGCTATGGGACTATTTCAAGATAATTGATGATGAAATGCTATTAACATATGAAGTAGATGAAGTTGTAAATAAATCATTTTAGGAATTAAGAACTCGACCACAAGTTGCTACCCAGGTTATTAAGTTCCTAAATTTCAATTCCACTAAAGAAATAATAAGAAAAGGTGTGAAAGATAAAACCACAATGGTTATGGAGGATGAAAATATTTTTACAAAAAGAAATTTATTGCAGATAGCTCAGAACAAATGAATAATGGTGAAGAAAAACATTGATTCTTTCATATATAAATTTGAAAACCTAGTCAATATGGGGTTACCTTCATCTTTGAATGATAAAGGAACATTTTTATCAATCAAAATTTAAAGAAAGTGTTTGTTCATAGCCAAACAAAACGATCCAAAGTTCCAAGGTATGACTGATAGTTTAAAAGGGAAAAATATTGTGGATCTTCTCATAGATGATTTCTACCTTCTCTGGAAAATAAAAAATGTATTTTCAAATCCTCATACATATGATAAATAAAATGAGCTAGATATTGCATTCAGAAAAATGAGGTTATTCCAGTATCTATCAAGAGAAACATGGAAACTTCTCATTCGGTTGTTGACATAATGACTCAATAGGATAATTTAAGAAAATCAGGGATTGTAACAATTGTCTTTTGATCTTCTTATTTTTAGGAAGTCAAAGATGTTTTGTATATAAAAGGCTAGGAAATAGGAACTGTTAACTATATTTGGTTACAACCTAGTTTGTATAAATTTATATGAAAGACTCGATGTAGATGGTTTTTTGGGGGGGGCGCAGGAAAGACCAGATCTCCAATAAAATTTTGCAACTTTTTGATTGATTCAAATTTATGTGTCTCAGTTCATGTGAGTTTTGTTGTTGATGTTTTTGTACGTATATAAATTCTTCTTGAATGTGTTTTCTATCATGATTGTGATAATTTAGTACAACAAGTATTGTTGTGAACAATGAAAAGGATCATTTAAAGTTACAAATTTTATTCACATGGTGTCAGTATTAAGAGGACCTGTAGTTAATTTTTAGTAAACCTTTTTGAATAGAAACAAATTATTCCCTTTTGCTCATATTATATTCTAGTTCATATACATATTTTGTTATCATTTCTTCTTTTTGAAAGTAAAATGATATTTTTCAAAGGATATATTGTTTTGCAACCATATTTTGTTTTTGTCATCTCTTATCTTTCCCATTAAAATACTTAATTGTCCGAAATAAAGAGATTGTTCCCTTAAAAACTGATCTTTAATATTTAAGGATTGCAATTGAGGACCTAATGCAAGTCAACAAAAGATTCTATTTTAGCATAGACTAAGATAAACAAAAAAAAACAATTTTATGTATGCCTTGGCATAGTTTCCTAGTGAGAAACATGTCAAGGGTTATAATAGGCCACTATGCAGGGAGTCTGATCTAAAGGATCTGAAGGATCAAATGCCAATTTTTTTATTTTTCATAACTTTTCTTATAGACCTTTGCACTTATTAAGTTCATTGTGTGATGGAAATTAGATTAATTGAGCTTTTCAGTTAGGGATCCTTGAATTCTAACTAGAGAACTGATCATTCATCCTTATCTATATCTAGCTACACCTCCATACCCAGACTAAAATTGGAAGGAATAGTAATATGGATGTTATCCTCCATAGAACAGAAAAATCCATGAAATAGATCATCAACAAAATCATGGAATTCATTTTAACATTATTTAAAGAAAATTCAACATAACTAATACAACAATTAGATGAACCTGGAGTTTTAAATGAACCAAAATGTGGGCATCAGTTATACCTGTGTTGTGATAGGCACTACAACCCTCCATTTTCCTTTACTTGCAATTGCATATTCTTTAGAAAATGGAGCCCCTTATTTTTATGTTGAAAGAACTTTTGTTTTTCCTCTCTTTACCTCAAGTCTCTTAGGGAAATCCTTTTCACCTTAAAGCATGTGCAAAAGGAAGTGCTTGAAAATTTTCATTTTCAAACAACTTGTGAGAAATTGGAAAAGTTAGTACAAACTACTCTAATGTACATCAGAGGAGTTACCTCAAACCCCTCTAATGGAAATCAGAGGAGTTCCCTTCTTCATCTCTGATACTTTTACTTATCGTTTAAGTTGGTTCTAACTCCTTCGATGGAATCAGAGGAGTTGGTTCCAACTCCTCTGATTACAATCGGGGGAGTTTCTTCCAAGTCTATCGACGAGTTCAGAGGAATTTGAGGAAATTTATCTGATTAACATCGAAGGAATTCCCACTAAGTTCTCTCATGTTCATCGGGGAACTCCTCCAGCTAAGTTATTCCAACTAAACTTCCTTCTGATATTCCAAAATTTGATGGAAAATCTGGAGAAGATCCAAACAACCATGTGATGACTTTCCATTTGTGGTGTTCATAAAACTCCCTCATGGTTGATTCTGTACGTTTGCGTCTTTTCCAGTGAAGACTTTTCGGTTTTGCAACAAAGTGGTATATTGAATTACCATGTGCTTATTTTCATGATTTCAACTGCCTTGCCATTTATTTCCTCACACACTTTCAATTACATATTCGCTACGAGATGGGTACTGAAATCTTAACCTCCCTTCATCAAACTGACTCCGTGCATATTTCTGACCATATTCATGAGTGGAGATGATGATGAAGGATGATCAAGGTAATCATTCCTGACATATTATTGGTGGAATGGTTTACTAAATCACTTTTACCCTCGATCGCTCGCGATGTCTCTATGGGTGGTACGATCACCGAGGAAGAAGCCATTTCTTGGGCTCAGTACTTAGATATGGTTTATTCATAATCTAGTACTTTGTATCATTTTCTTCTGAATGATGATCAAGCTAATACCGATCCATCTAAGTCATCATCCTCATCTCATGCAGATGGTGTTATCGATTCCATGAAAACTCAATCTACTTCCCAATAGACCACACTCTTCTCTACCTCCCCTCACACTCAGAGCTCTGAGGTCAATGCAATTCAATATGCCCCTTCACAACAATATGGAGGTAAGAAGAAGACAAAGAATAAATCAAAAAATAACAATAACAATGAACGACCAAAAAATCAAGCTCAAACACCTGCTACTGAAAAGTAGCCACAATGGAAACTAAAATTCCCGTGTATCATTTGTGGTGACGATCACTACACTCGATACTATCCACATCGCAATGAAGCGGCCAAAATTTTACAAGGAAATTGATAACCTGCTCTTCTTACTCATCCTTTTCCACAACAACAATCCATGGTTTCTCAAACCCCCTCTCCTGGGGGCAATTCTAGCCATCCTCATGAAGAGGCCTCGATGAGTGCACATATTTATATGTTTAATGGGATTAATTTGAACACTCGTTCTAAGACATACGACACACTAGGTAACCCTGACAAAGGAAAATACACTAACGGTACCGGTACTTTACCGTATCCATCATTGTCCTCCGTTAGTCTCCCATTGGTTAATCCTCCATCTAGAACACTTCAGATTGATAAACCCACGTTCGAATCTATCTTACGCCCTCCTAAGAGCAGTATCCACAAAGCTACATTTAATCCTAGTTCACGTGATGCCCATAACTACAACATTGTTGAAGATTTGGCTCACGCACTGTGTGCTATGTCTGCGTTAGAAGTTCTACAACACTTCCCCAGTCAATGTAGAATGCTCATGGATGCTATTGGCACTGTTGATCTTGAGTCATCCAACCATATCATGTTTAACCTGGACAATTATGCATCTCGACTCTCCCACCAACTTTCTTTCCAAGTTGATGTTGTTGTTCACAATCAACAAATACACTGAACTATCTTGGATGAGGGAGCTTCTACTTGTTTCATGTATTTGGTGCATTGGAAAGGTTTAAAATCATATGCACTTAACAAATCCCCAATGATGTTATGTGCCTTCGATGGGTGAGGTTTTCATCCCCATGAGCTTTTATAGTCCCTGCCCATCCAATTGGGTGGAAAAACTATTATTGTTGATGTCGAGGTGGTCAATGCTCCCCTCAATTACAACTTGTTACTTGTAATAAGTTGGTTTTATGCTCTGAATACCATTGCCTCATCGGTCTTTCGATATGTACAATTTCCTCATCAGGGCAAAATTATCACTATTGATCAGTTGGATTTCTGCATGACCGATGCTCGCACTCCTGCTACCAACAATATTCCTTTCTTGGGAGACCACAAGATCACATATGAAAGTTTTGGTGTTGGCTTACTGAAAGATTCTAGCCTCATGGGTTCTTTCCCTACACCACTTCCACCGACTACACATCATATTTCCACTATCGATATGATTTCGACCACAATTTATCAATCTTTGGAATCATATGACCCTTGGATTGTACCTAGTCCCTTGTAATTCGATGCACTAGGTGACACCGTGCCACTTAGTTCAGCCAAAACATCATACATTTCTATCCAATCTGCTTCTCCCTCTTTCGATGAACAACATATATTGGCACCCGACAAATGTTTGTTGCCACCATAGTTAAGTTCCTTATCGTCTGTGATCAACTACATTTCCCCAATTTTTCCTTCTGATGAAACTATTTTGGAAATTCTTTGCATTGACAAGTTACCTCAGGATAATAACCATCACCGATCCTCCTTTCTTCCCCCTCATGAAGAAATTCAGGAAGATATACACTCTATCTCCTCTCCTGATGTTGATTTTCCATCATTTCCAATGATTTCAACTTCCGATGATTTGGATCTGGTACTGGACATGGTGATCTCTTCGGTAGGGCTATTAAATCCTGGTCTCCTTACCCCTGTCGTGACCCTCAATATGTGGTCCTTCTAGAGTAGTGTTCTTCCATTCAATGAATATGTCTTGGAAGCTGTTATCACTGAAATTTCGTCTGCACAGGGCGACAAGAACTCCGCATCGTCAGCACAGAAAAACAGTCATTCATGGCACAAGGATCAGTTCCACAACACAGCAAAAGGGCCAAAACTATACAAAATTGTCTAAAAAATTAAAAAGCGCATCGCGCCCATGGAAAACGCGCGCACGTGCGCAACATCTTCGTATGTCGGGCGCATATGCGCGACTGTGGGGTGCAAAACCCGCGCGCCTGCCAAACGGCGCATTTATGAAGCTGGTCGGCCTCCCAACCACTAATGGATCGGCTCCCAAGTCGATTTGACATCAAATCCGAGCTCAATCTGCGGAGGGAGGCTGGTCAAAGACCTA